>NIJG01008847.1:0-10023 GCA_002201625.1 Euglossa dilemma
GTTCTAGGAAGGTAGTGTTTTCGGTAACGAGAATGACGCTATAGCAGTTGGTAATGTTCTACGATGGTTTCACTCACTTCCTTAGCATCCATACCTCAAATTAATGTGTCTAGTGCCAATACTGATCAGCGGACTTACTCCCAGAATAGGTGTATTTGACTCTGGGAATCACAGGAGAGTTGGGCTTGGGACATAGTTGTGGATATCTCGAAGAATGTGGTATCGTTCTGGAACGATTTGACCCCGTATCTTCTAATTCGTGAATGAAATTATGATTCCCGTCACTTAAACGTAAACTAATGCCATTCCCTGTGTACGAAGTCATACTCTCGTTTCAGCTGGTTAGGCTTCTCGTAATGCAAGGCTGTCGGTAGAAAGTTTGTCTTTATACATATTGACTACGCTATACATGGTTTGGCTTTGTACTTTAATATTTGTATCGTGAATTAAGATGTCTATTGCCATTACTTCTCGGCGGATTACTTCCGGAATACCTGGTTTGAATCTCCTCATCACAGTATTAGTGAAGCTACTGAACTACCCGTTCGATTCTAAAGGTATGTGGTATCGTTCTCGAACGGTTTGACTCTCGATTTTGCTATTCATACATGAAAATGAGGTGCCCTCTCTATAATGTATACTAATTTGCTTCCTTGAACATGAAGTCATACCATCGATACAGCGTGTCAGCTTCTGAGATTGTAAAGAATTGCGTAAAAGGAATGAATCGATTCAAAATAGTATCGATCTCATGCAGTTTGACGCCCTAGTTTAATATGCAAACCGTGAAATGGTGGGTCTATTGCCAATGCTCATCAGCGGATATACTGCCAGAATACCTGGATTTACTCGGAGAATCACAGGATACGTGAAGCTATTGACTTAGATGTGCGACTCTCAAAGATGGTGGTATCGTTCTGGACCAGTTCGCCTCTCGATGCTCAAATTCATGCATGAAATTAAGGTGCTTGTCCCCAAAATGTATACTAGTTCGTACACCTGAACACGCTGTTATCCTTTCCATACAGCTGGCTATGCTTTCAGAAGCGAAGGACTTCGGCAAAAGAGTGAGTCTAAACCAATACGTAATGATCTGCTAGAAATTGTCTTCCTACTTTAATGTTCAAACCGTGAATTATCGTATGAATTTCCTATACAATTCAGCGTATTTTCTCCGGTAATGACAGGTTGGATTTTCGGTATCGTATGGTAGGTGATACCCCTGACTTAGCCGTTCCACTCGCAAGGAAGTTGTAACGTTCGCGATCGGATTTACAATCGATCTGCTTATTCATAGATGAAATTAAGGTGCCCGTCATTAACATGTATTCTAATTGGCTTCTCGGAACACGAAGGTATACTCACCATACGGCGGGCTATCTTCTCGGAAGGTACGGTCTTCGGTAAAGCGTTCGTCTTTATAGCGACGGGTAACGTTCTCAAACGGTTGGCGCCCTATGTTAATATTCAGACCGTAGACCAAGGTGTCTATTACCAAAAGTGTTCAGCGGGTCAGTCCCCGTATACCTGGTACGACTCTCGGAAGCACAGGATACGTGAAGCTATTGACTCAGCCGTTCTTCTCTCACAGAAGGTGGCATCGTTCTCGAGTGGTCCGAATCTCGGTCTTCTAATTCATACATGAAATTGTGTGTGCCCGTCACTACGAAGTTCACGGCAGGAGGGGCGTGCGGTAAGAAGAATGACTTAGTACGAATTGGCAATGTTCGCCGACGGTTTAGGTCTCCACTTCAATATTCCTGCTGCGGATTAATGTGTCTATTGCCAATACTGCTCAGTGGATTCATTCCAAGAATACCTGGTTTATCTCTAGAAATCACAGGATCGGTAAAGGGATTGACTTCGCCTTTCGTTTCTAAAAGTAGGTGGTTACGTTCTGGAGCGGTTTGACCATCGATCTTTTAATACGTGCAAGGAATTGAGGTGCCTGTCACTAGAATGTATACCAGTTCGCACATCTGTACAGTTATATTCTGGGTACACCGTATTAGGCCTTAGCATGGTCAGCTGTACAGCAAAACGTTCAGTAAAGCTCTATGCAAATTGGTAGCGCCCTCAATTGGATTTACGCACTACTTTAATATTCATACCGTGAATTAAGGTGCCTAATGACCATACTGAACAGCAAATTTACTCGCGGAATGCCTGATTTGACTCTCGGAATCATAGGATAGGTTAAGCTATTGGCATTTCCGTTCAGTTCGCAAAGTAGGGAATAACGTTCTCGAACGGTTTGACAGTCGACCTTCGTATTCACACAAGAAATTGAGAGTGCCGTCACTAAAGTATATACTAATTTCCGCCCTTGAACACGTAGATATATTCTCGATACAGCGGGATATGTTGTCGCAAGTTAAGCACTTCGATAAAATGTTTTAGCGTACAGCAATAGTTAGCGTTCTACAATGGTTTAACTCTATTCTTTATTACATATATTGTGAAACAGCATGACTAATTCCAAAACTGTACTGCGGGATATGTCGCGGAATACCAAGTCTGCCTCTAGGAATCGCAGGATAGGTGATGCTATTGGTGAATCTGTGCGACTCTCAGCGAAGATGGGAACGTGCTAGAACAGTTAGACCATCGATTACCTAACTCGTACATGAAATTAAGGATCCCGTCACAGACGCGAAGACTAATTTCCTTCTGTGAACACGAAGATATACTCCCGAAATGGCGGGTTAATTTCTCGGATGGTTAGGTCTTCGGTACAACGTTTGACTCGATACCAGTAGATAACGTTCTACAACGGTATGACTCTGTAATTTACCATTTATACCGTGAATTAGCATGTCTATTGCCAATACTATACCATGGACAGTCTCCTGGAATTCACGGTCTGACTCCCGGAATAGCAGGGCAGGGGAAGCTGTTGACGTTGCAGCACCTCTCTCAAAAAAGATGCTCATGCTCCAGAACTGTTTGACTCTCGATTTTGCTATTCATACGTGAAACTGAGGGGTTCGTCTGCAGAAACATCTACTAATTTCATTCCTGGAACACACAGCTAAACACTCGCTACAGCAGGACGGGTTCTCAACACGTAGCTATACTCTCGAAACCGCTAGGTAGCTTCTCCGAACGTAAGGCCATCGTAAAATTGTTTGACCTTAATCAATTGGCAGTACTATAAAACGCTTGGACACTGTGCTTTAATATTCAAACCGTGAATGAAGGAGTGTATTGCCAATACTGTTCAGCGGATATACTCTCGGAACACCTGGTTTGACCGTCCGTATCACAAGATGGGTGAAGCTATTGACTTTCCAGTTCATATCTCACGGAAGGTGATAAGGTATTCGACAGCTTTGACGCTCTATTTTAATATTAATACTGTGAACTATCGAGTATACTGACAATACTGCAATATGGATTGACTCCTGGAAGACCTTTTCTGACCCTAGCAGTCAGAGGATAAATAGCCATTGACTCAGCTGTGTGACTCTGAATATAGGTTGTAACGTACTCGAACGGCTTGAGTCTCGATCTTCTTGTTCCTACATGAAATTGACGTGCCCGTCACTAAAATGAATTCTAATTTGTTTCTGTGAAGACGAGTGAAGACAGACCACATAGATAGTTTGATTCGCGGAAGGCAAGGTATTCCGTAAAGAACAATGATTTTATAACAACTGGTAATGATCACACACGGTTTAACTCTCTTCCTTAATGATCAATCCTCGAATAATGGTGTCTTTGGCCTCTACAGTTCAGCCTATTTACTCCCGGAAGGACTAGCATGACTCCGAATAACACGATAGGTGAACATATAGACCAAGCTGTGCGACTCTCAAAGAGAGTGGTAATGTTCTCAAACGCTTCGACCATCGGCATTCTAATTCATACATGAACTTAAGGTGCCGTCACTATTATTTAAACTAATGTGCTTCTCTAACCACGAAGTAATACTCCCGATACGGCGGGTTAGCTTCTCGGGCGGTAATGCACTCGGTAATGCGCATGACTCTATACCAATAGGTATCGTTCTACAACGGTTTGACGGTCTGCTTTAATATTCAAACCGTTCATTAAGGCGCCTATTGCCAATGCTGCACAGGGCATTTCCTCCCGGAATACCTGGTTTGACTCTCGGAATCACAGGATAGGTGAGGCTATTTTCTTAGCGCTGCGACTCTGAAAGATGGTGGTATCTTTCAGGACCAGTTTGCCCCTCGATCCTCAAATTCATGCATGAAATTAAGGTGACCGCCAATAAAACGTGTACTAACTTACATCTCTGAACACGAAGTTATACTCCTTGTATAATAGATTAGGTGCGCGGAGACTATGGTCTCCTGTAAAAAGGTTTTCTTTTTACCAATTGGAAACGTTCTCAAACAGTTTGACGCCCTACTTTAATATTGAATGCGCGAAATAACGTCTCCATTCGGCAATAGTGTACAGCGCATTTACTGCCTGAATACCAGGTTTGACTCCTGAAATCATAGGATAGGTGGAATTACTGAGTTATCCCTTCGACTCTAATAGAGTGTGGTAACGTTCAGGATCGATTTGACCATCGACCTTCTAATTCATACATGAGGTTATAGTATCCATCACAGAAACAAATACAGACTTATTTCTTTGTACACGAAGATTTACTCTCGATTCAGCGGGTTAGACTTTCGGAGGGTATGGTCTCCGCTAAAGCGTGTGACTTTATAGCAATTGGTAACGTTCACAAACGGTTTGACGCAAAACATCAACATTCAAAAGGAGAATTAAGGTGTCTTTTCCCAATACTGTTCAGCGGAGTTACTCCCGGAGTACCTGGTTTTACACACGGAATCACAGGATAGGTGAAGTTATTGACTTAGCCGTTCGACTCTAAAGAATGTGGTAGCGTTCTCGAACAGTATTACTCTCGATGTTCTAATTCATACATGTTATTATGGTGCGCGATACTAAAATGTATATTAATTAGTTCCTCTAAACACGTATTTATACTCTCGATACAGCAAGTCAGCTTCTAGGTCGGAGCGGCCTGCGGGGAAGAGATAGACAATGTACCAATAAAAAATTTGTACAACTGTGTGACTCTGTACATTAATATTTATAGCTGGAAGTAGCATTATTAATGCCAGTACTTTACAGCGGATTTACCACCGGAATACCTGGTTAGCCTCACGGAATCACTCGATGGGTGAGGCTATCCACTTGGTCGTTCGTCTGTCACAGACGGTGGCAACGTTCTAGAGCGGATTGGCCATCAAACTTCGAATTCATACATGAAGATAATGCGCCAGCCACTGAAATTAATGCTAATATCTTTCTCTGAACACAAAGTTATACTCAAGATACAGCAGGTTAGATTTCCGGAGGGAATGGTCTTTGGTAAAGCGTTTGACTTTATAGCAATTGGTATCGTTCTCACACAGTGTGACGCTCTATTTTAATATTCACTCTGCGAATTAAGGTATCTATTCCCAATACTCATCATCGGATTTTCTCTCGGATTACCAGGTATGACTCTCGGAATCACAGGACTTGTTCATCTATTGACTTATCCGTTCGTCTCTCAAAAAGGGCGGTAACGTTCTCGAACGGTTTATCCATCGATTTTATAATTCATACATCAAGTTCACGTGCCCGTCACTGGAATGAATACAAGTTTCTTTCTCTGAACACGAGGTTACACTCTGGATAGAACAGGTTAGTCTTATCGTGGGTATGCCCTTCCGTGAAGCGATTGTCTGTATACCAATTGGTAACGTTCTCAAACGGTTTGGCGCTCTATTTTAATATTTAATCCGCGGAATAACACGTTCACGCCGGCCCAACCCACCGGTGGGTCAGGCTTGTCTGTTTCGTGGGGCGGTATGATCCACCGGTTAGTCGGGCTCATGTGTTCCACCGGGCGATATGACCCACCAATGGGCCAAGCTTGCCTGTTCCGCGGAGCGGTATGACGCACCGATGGCCACGCTTTTATATAAAAAAATGCGTAGTACAAAATGTTATCTTATTTTATTCAGCAGTATACATTAACGTGTCAACATTATAATCAAACATTCAATACAAAATTTATAATTTAACTTATAAATTTAATATAATTAAATGTAATTATTATAATTTTTGGTATGCAACTTTTTAAAGCAGGCTATACATAATGTCGGCTTGATCTCATAATTATTACAATATGTTTCTTACTTTCGTTTCTCTACTCGTATCGTACTCAGTACCGTTTAGGATTGCTGAGTGTTTAGAGCATTCTCAGCATCGCATTCTAATCTTCCTCGCGGGTCCATCGTACGAATTAAAGAAATGTTTTTTATTTGTTGCCATTGCCTTACAAGGTGGATTTTCCACACTCAACAACAGATGATCAATAACTTTTTCTGTGAATTTTAATATTTTCATATCCCTGGTTCCCCAATCTCTATGAATATACGATGCATTGGCGAGAGAAGTTCCGCATATTAAATGTATTACAATTTTCGTGTACCACTTCACAGTTTTTCTTAGACAATTATAGTATGAAGTTGTTTGTTCTGATAAATCTACTCCCTTTTTGGATTCATTATATGAAAAAAGAGTATGTGGATTCAATTTATCATTTTTTCCACGAATAATACTACACTCATGTTTAGGTGAAGTAGTCAGTATTCACACTGAGCTTTTATCGGTCCACTTTATAAATTATACGGCGCTTCGATTTTCAAATGACACAATGTCGCCCTGATTTTAATTTTCTTTTGCCTGCGGTGGTTGAAATTTTTTGTTTATTCGTATGGTACCACAATGTACGTATTTTTCCGGAGAAATTCCTCGACCAAGGGAACGCTTGTATAAAAACTATTTGTGATCAATTTCCAACCCTCGAACAATAAATCCCCTATCAACTTTAAAACTACATCTTGCGAATGGACATTTTGAATTCTCGCATCATCCTTGCTGGTGTAAATATGTATATTGTAGGTATAACCTTCCGGAGGGCATATTTTATATATTTTTATTGCGTACTTGTGACGGTTTCCAGGTATGTACTGTCGAGAATGGAGGCGTCCTCTCTACGGAATCATGCTCTCATCAATCACTATGTTTTTACCGGGCATGATTTTGACGGTATTTTTGAAGTTATGAACAATTTTGTATACACTGCTACTAAGTTTACACAACCGATCCGCAGTTCTTGAAGTGGCATTATCATTGAAATATAAATACATCAATATCTGTACATCAAACCGATCGCGTCTCATTGCCTTTCTTATGCGTGGATTCACATACATCTCGTTCGTTGTCCAGAACAGTCTAATTTCGGGTAACCGGACTATAACCATAATTAGTAAAATGCCAATAAAATTATTAATTTCACCGTTTGTACCCGGCTTCCAGGATTCCTGATGCCTTCTGCTGCTATATCCCATATTAGGTATGCACTGTATTGCATATCTATTTATTTCTTCAAAGACCATCGCCAATATGTCATCGGTGAAGAATAGTTTGTATAGCGCAACAGGATCGTCGCAGTCCGTCCCTTCAATCAAAAATTTTTCTTCCTCCGTATGCTCTTCCTGTGCTGTAGTATTTTGCTTATATTTTGCCATCCCCCATCATGATTTTGTTCGTCTACATCAGACCCCACATCTTCGTTGTGCGAGATACTGGTATCACTTGTCGTGTTTGATGATGTTGAAAGTATTCTTGATCTTCCTATGTGTCCTGGTAACAAATATGGATTCGACAGATGAATCACTGATTTTCATAACCATTTTATCTAATATGTATTTGGGCTAAGATAAAACTCTAAACTCAGTAAATCTTACGTCGTCGTCCAAATGCTCGATAATGGTCTCTCACTACTAGGGCACAACACTATATACTCCAAAAGTGTCGATTGGGGCGTATCCGTTGCACAAGAAGTCACAGATTTTCTCAACTATGTGTGGGTGGCCCGAAGCGTCTAAATGGGTTGCCGAAGGACCACAGGCTGGTCAAAGTTCGACAACCTAAAGCTCGCGCCTAGGCCCGCGATCTGCCAAGGGAAAGGGAACTTTTTTGGAAAACCGCGCAATGGTCCTCGGCCACTTAGCTCAGCAATATATCTTTCTTTGGCGATCCTGGAAGCAAAATTCTAGTGCGGAGCCCCACAAACATTTTGCACCATACAAGTTTTCTGCCCACAGCATGTCACTCAGACTTCGAGTGCCAGGGCGCCTGGAAATCGCCTGTCGGGTGTTCGACGAAATTGCCGCTCTCACTAAACAAAATTTACGCATAAAACTTACTCTACGTCCTGGAACTATTCTCGTCGAGTACGATGATCGGACGCAGTATTTTCAGAGAACTGTTACGTTTGAAAGGGCCCAATTCCTTCTGTTCTAAACTTCACGTGGTCCGTAACGTGAGAAGTTAAAACCCTACATGACCGAAATTAGGCTTTGGCACCGAAAACTTGGCTGACAGTGGGTCAATGGGAGGGCCACGTGCTCTGCACTCGGGGTCGTTCCCTAGCGCGGAGCCATAAACATCGAGTGGCCCTACAAACTGAAAATTCTCCGGTTAATTCACAGGATATATGAAGCTATTGACTTACCAGCTCGAATCTCAAAGAAGGTGGCAACTTTCTCGTACGGTATAACCATCAGCCTTCTTAATCATACATGAAATTTCGCTGCCGTCACAAAAGTGTATACTAATTGGCTTCTGTGAACACGAAATAATACCCTCGATATTGTGGCGGGGGCGGGGGCGGGGGGTACTTTCTCGGAAGATAAGGTCTTCTGTAAAACGTATAGCTTTATACGCATAGGTATCGTTCTCAAACGGATAGTCATTCTAACTTAATATTCAAATCGTGTACTCAGGTGTCTGTTGCAAATACTGTTTAGCGCATTTCCTGCTGGAACACCCGGTCTGACTCTCGAAATCACAGCATAGCATAGGTGAGCCTATTAACCTAGGTTTGCGACATTCAAAGAAGGTGCTAACGTTCTTGAACGGTTTGACCACAGATCTTCCAATTAATAAATAAAGGAGCCCGTTACTAAAATGTATAATAACTTGCTTCTCTGAAAACGGAGATAAAGTCGCAATACAGCAGGTTTGGCTTTCGGTGGGTATGGCCTTCTGCAATGCGTTTGAATTTATACCAATTGGAAGGATTCACAAAGTTCTACTTTAGCATACATACCGTGAATTATGGTGTCAGTTCCCATTACTATTCATCGGATATACTCCTGGAATACCAGGTTTGATTCTCAGTATCGCAGGATCGGTGGCGCTATCTGCTTATACTTGGGACTCTCAAGATTGTTGGTAACGTTCTCCAACGGCTTATCTCTCGATTCTCAAATTCATACTTGACACTATGGTGACCGTCACTTAAATGAGTACTTATTTGTTTCTCTGAACACGAAATTGTACTCTCGATACAGCGGGATAGGTTCTCGGAGGGTCAGAACTTCGGTAAAACGTTTGACTTGATACCAAGTGGTAACTTTCTCAAACGAATGTACGCTCTGCTTTAACATTCACACCGTGAACTGAGGTGTCTATTGCCAATAATGATCAGCTTATTTACTCCTGGAATACCAGGCTTGACACTCGGAATCACAGATATTGGTGCTGCTATTGACTCAGCCGTTCGACGCTAAAAGGAAGTGGGAACGATCTGGAAAAGTTTGACACTCTATCTTCTAATTCATACATGAATTTAAGTTGCCGTTACTAAATTGTATAATAATATGTTTCCCTAAACACGCAGCAATACTCTAGATACTGCGCGTTAAATTCTTGGACGGTAAGGCATTCGGTAAAACGTCTGATATTATAGCAATTATTAATGTACATACAGGGTTTGAAGCTCTATTTGTATAGTCACACCGAGAATTAAAATATCTATTACCAATACCCTTCAGCGAATTTACTATCGGAATACCCGGTGCGACTCTCGAGCCGCAGAATAGTTGTAGCTGCTGACTTACCCGTTCGACACTCAAAGAAGGTATTACTTTTCTAGAACGGTTTCACCATTGCTCTCCTTGTTCATTATAGAAT
>NIJG01008919.1:0-11985 GCA_002201625.1 Euglossa dilemma
GCTTCATCGAGAGAATAAGTTCGTGTTCACAGGATGTAATTAGGATTCGTTTCAGTGACGGCCCCTTATGTTCATCTACGAATCAGAGGATCGAGTGTCAAGCCGCTCGAGAACGATGCCACCTTATGAGAGAGACGATATGCTATGTTAATAACTTCACCTTTCCTGTGAATATTAATGTCTCTCTTTAATATCTAATTCATACATCTCAGTCATGCATGGAATTAAGATGCACGTCAGTAAATGTATACTAAGTCGTCCCACTGAACATGATGTTACACTCCCGATATAGCGGGTAATCTTCTCGGAAGTCACATCATTCGGTACAAGGATTGCCGTTATACGAACTGGTAATTTTCTCCGACGGTTTGACTTTCTAATTTATTATATATAACGTGAATTAGCGTGTCTATTGCCAATACTGTTCAGCGTACTGATTTGCGGGATTCCTAACTTGACTCTCCGAATCACAGGATAGCTAATGCTATTGAATTAGCTGTAAGTGTCTAGAAAAAGGTTATAACGTTTTCGCACGGATTGAATCGCGACCATCTTATTCATACATGAAATTAAGTTGCGCGTCTGCAGAATGAATACTTACTTGCTTCGCGAAACATGACGTTATGCACTCGATACGGCGGGATACGTTGACTGAACGGAAGGCCTTCGGTAAGAGGATTGACTATATACCAATACGTAACGTTCTACATCAGTTTGTCTGTGAACCCTAATATATATAGCTTGTAATAGCGTGTCTACGTGTCTACGGCCGATTTACTCCAGGAATGCCTGGTTTGGCTCTAGGGATCACAAGATGGGTGAAGCTATTGACTTAGCCGATCGATTCCCAAAGATGGTTGTAACGTTCTTGAATGGTTATACCCTCGACCTTCGAATTCATACATGAAAATAAGGTGTGCTTCTGCTACAATGTCTACTCATTTCATTCCGTATGCACTAAGCATGACACTCGCTATAGGGGGTTAGGCCCTAGGAAGGTAAAGTATACGGTAAAAAGTTTGACTTCCTATCAATTGGTAATATTCTCCGACAAACTGACCTCCTATTTTAATATTCAAACCGTGCATTATGGTTCCTATTGCCAATATTTTTCAGCAGATTTACTCGCGGATTATCTGACTTGCCCCACAGATTCACAGTAAGTGTGAAGCAATTGACTTAGCCGTTCGTCTCTCACAGAAGTTGGCAACGTTCTCGAGCGGCTTGACCACGACCTTCTTATTCATCGTCAAATTATGGTGCCCGTCTCAGAAATGATTACTACATTCTTCACATGAACACGAAGTTATACTGTCAATGCGGAGGGTTAGGGTCTCCGATGGTTGGGCCATACGTAAAATATTTGACACTATACCAATGGGTAACTTTCTGCAACGGTGTGACGGTCTGCTTTAATATTCATAGCGCGAATTAATGTATCTATTGCGAATACTGCTTAATGGATTTCCTCCTGGAATTCCAAGCTTGACTCTCGGTACCACATGTAGGTGATTCTAGTGCCTCAGCCGTTCTACTCCCAAGGAAGCTGGTATCGCTCTCGATCGGTTTGACACCCGATCTTCTTATTCATACATGAAACTAAGGGTGCCTTCACCAAGCTATGTACTAATTTCCTTATCTGACCGCGAAGTTATAATCTAGATACATCGGGATAGACTCTTGCAAGGTAAGGCCTCCTGTAAAAGGGTTAGCTTTATAGCAATATGTAGCGATCTGCAATGGTATGACACTATTCCGTATCATTGGTAACCTGATATAGGGTGTCTAATTCCAAGACTGTACTGCAGGATATGTCGTGGGAAACCTGGTCTGTCTCTCGCATTGGCAGGACAGGTGAAACTATTGTCGTGTCTGTGCGACCCTCAAAGAAGGTGGTACCGTTATCGAACGGCTTGACCAACGATCTTCTTATTCATACGTGAAGTTAACGTGGCCGCCGCTAAAATGAATTCTAATTTCTTCCTCTGAATACGAAGTTGTACTCCCGATACAGCGGGTTAGTTTTTCGTATGGTAAGGCATTCTGAAGGAAGTTTGACCGTGCGCCTATATGTAATATTCAACAACGGCTTGACGGCTTGCTTTGGTATTCAAACCGTGAACTGAGTTGTTTATTGCCAATACTGCACAGCGCATTTTCGCCCGGAACATCTGGTGTATCTTTCGGAATCACAGGACAGGAGAAACCATTGGCACAGCCGTTCGTCTGTTACAGAAGGTGGTATCGTTCTCGAACGGGATGACCTTCGTTCCTCTCACTCATACATGAGGTTAAGGTGGCCGTTACTGAGACTAATACCAATTTCGTTCTTTCTCAACACGAAGTTACACACCAGATGCATCGGGTGATGTTCCCGGAAAGTAAGGCTTTCGGTAAAATGTTTGGCTCTATAGCAATAGGAACCGTTCTACAACGATTTTACTCTGTACTTTAATATTCGAGCCGTAAGTTAAGGTATCGATTGCCAATACTGTTCAGCGTATATACACAGGGAATACCTTGTTTGACTCTCGGAATCACAGGATGGGTGATGCTGTTGACGTAGGTGTGCGTATCTGAAGAACCGTGGTTACGTTCTCACACGGTGTGACACCTGATCTTCAAATTCATACATGATGATAAGGTGCACGCCACTAAAATGTCTATTAAATAGTTCCTCTGAACACGAAGATATACCCACGATGTTGCGGATAATATTCCCGGAAGGTAAGGTATGCGATGAGGAGTATGACTTTGCACCAATTGGTAGCGTTCTAGAACGGTTTGGCTATCTACTTTAATATTTAAACGGTGAACTAAGTTGTCTATTGCCAATGCTGTTCCGCGGATTTACTTCCGGAGAACCTGGCTTGACTCTCGGAATTACAGGATAGGTGAAGGTATTGACTGAACTGTGCGACTATCAAAGATGGTGGTAATCTGGTGGTGGATCTGGACCAGGTTTCCTCCCGAAATCCTTATTCATACATGAAATAAACGTGCCCGTCACTAAAATGAATGCAAATTTTCTTCTAGAAACACGTAGTATTTATGCCCTCGATGCAGCGGGATTGGTTCTCGGAAGCTAAGGCCTTGCTAAAAAGTTTGACACTATAACAGTGGGTAATGTTCTACAAAGTTTTGACGCTATACTCTAATATTCATACCGTGAATGAACGTGATTATTCGTAATATGGCACTGTGGATTGACATCAGGAATACCTGGCCTGAACCACGGAACCGCATGATAGAGGCAGCTACCGACTAAGATGCTAGATTCTCATTCCAGGTGATAACGTTCTCCGAAGTATTGACCGTCGATCTTCCAATTCATACATGAAATTAAGGATCCCGTAACTAAAATATTTACTAATTTGATATTCTGAACACGAAGTTGATATCTCGAGAAATCCGCTGAGATTCGCGGAAGGTACGGCCATCGGTAAAATGTTTGACACTATACCAGTTGGTAACGTTCTACAACGGTTTGAATGACTGATTTTATATTGAAACCGTGAATTAATGTGTCCATTGTCAATACTGGACATTGGATTTACTCCAGGATTACATGGCTTGGCGATCGGAATGACAGGATAGGTGCAGCTATTGATCTAGAACTTCTGCTCTCGAAGAAGGTGTTAACGTTGTAGAACGATATGGCGGTCGCTCTTCTAATTCGTGCATGAAATTAAGGTGCATATCACTACAATGCGTACTACTTTCTTTCCTTGGACACGTAATTATTATCTTGATATAGCGAGTTATATTCTCAGAAGGTAAGGCCATCTTTAAAATGAATGATTCTATAATAATTGAGACTGATCTCCGACAGATTGAATCACGACCTTAATGTTCAAACCGTGAATTGAGGTGTCTATTGCCAATACTGTTCATCGGATAAGCTCCTGGAATACCTGGCTTGACTCTCGGAATTACATGGGTAGGTGAAGCTATTTACACAGCAATTCAATTCTTCTAGTAGGTGTTAACGATCTCGAACGGTTTGACACGCGATCTTCTAATGCATACGAAGAATTAAGGTGCCAGTAACTAAAATGCATACTACTTTCCTTCAACACGATGTTATGCTCTCGATACATGGGGTTAGATTCATGACCGGTAAGGCCTACGGAAAAATGTTTGACCATATACCAATACGTTACGTTCTACATAGGTTTGACTGTATACCTTAATATCTATCGCCTGAAATGGGGTGTCTAGTGCCAATGATGTACGGCCGATTTACTCCAGGAATACGTTGTTTGGCGCTAGGAATCACAGGATGTGCGAAGCTACTGACTTAGCCGTTCGATTCCAAAGAAGGTTGAAACGTTCTCGAACGGTTTGACCCACGATCTTCGAATTCGTACCTGAAATTAAGGTGCCCATCAGTTAAATGTAAAATAATTTCATTCTCCGAATACGATGTTATATTCTCCACGGAGCGGATGAGATTCGCGGAGGGTAAGTCCTTCGGCTAAACGTTTGACTTTACAGCAATTGGCCGCGTTCTACAACGGTTGTACGGTCTGCATTAATATTCAAACTGTGAATTGGGATGTCTATTATCAATACTCTTCAGCGGATTTACCTCCGTGTAACAGATTCGTCTCTCGCAACCACAGGGTAGGTAAAGCTATTGACTTATCCGATCGACTAGCAAAGAAGGAGGTATCGTTTTGTAATGGACTGACATTCGATCTTCTATATGCTATATGAAATTAATGTGCCGGCCACTAAAGTTGAAACTAATTTGCTTCTCTGAGCACGAAGCTATAATCTAGAGACAGCGGGTTAGCTTTTCGGAAGGTAAGGCCTTCGATGAATGGGATGAGTTCATACCAATATGTAACGTCCTACAACGATTCGACACTGTACTTCAATATTCACATAGTGAACTAACGTGTCTTTTGCCAATACTCATAAGCGCATTTATTCCAGGACGACCTGGTTTGAATATTGGAATCACAGAATAGGTTATGGTATTGACATAGCGGTGTGAATAGCAAAGATGGTGTTACCATTCTCGAACGGACAGATTCCCGATTTTGCTATTCGTGCATGAAAATGAGGTGTCCGGCTGGTAAAATGTCTACTAACATCATTCCGTGAGCACTGAGCATAACACTCCCTACAGTGACATCGGCTTCTCGGAAGTTAAGGGCTTCTGTAAAAAGGTTGACACTATACGAATAGGTAACGTTCTACGCGGCATGACACTATACTTTAATATTCAAACCGTGAATTTAGGAGACAAAGGCCAAAACTCTTCAGCGGATTTCCTCCTGGAATTCCAGATTTGACTGTCGGAGTGGCCGGATAGGTAAAGCTATAGACTTAGCTGTGCGACACTCAAAGAAGGTGATAACGTTCCCGAACTGTTCGACACTCGATCTTCATAATTGATGCTTGAAATTAAGGTGCACGACACTAAAAGGCATACGTATTTGCTTCTCCGAAATCGAAGTTATACTCTCGATACGGCAGGTTAACATGCTGGAAGGTAAGGCCTTCGGATAAAAGTTTCGCTATACAGCAGTAGGTAACGTTCGACAACGGATTAGCTGTGTAATTTAATGTTTATAACGTGAAATAGGGTCCCCAATGCCCATACTGAACTGCAGATTTACACTCGGAATACCTGATTTGTNAGCGCATTTATTCCAGGACGACCTGGTTTGAATATTGGAATCACAGAATAGGTTATGGTATTGACATAGCGGTGTGAATAGCAAAGATGGTGTTACCATTCTCGAACGGACAGATTCCCGATTTTGCTATTCGTGCATGAAAATGAGGTGTCCGGCTGGTAAAATGTCTACTAACATCATTCCGTGAGCACTGAGCATAACACTCCCTACAGTGACATCGGCTTCTCGGAAGTTAAGGGCTTCTGTAAAAAGGTTGACACTATACGAATAGGTAACGTTCTACGCGGCATGACACTATACTTTAATATTCAAACCGTGAATTTAGGAGACAAAGGCCAAAACTCTTCAGCGGATTTCCTCCTGGAATTCCAGATTTGACTGTCGGAGTGGCCGGATAGGTAAAGCTATAGACTTAGCTGTGCGACACTCAAAGAAGGTGATAACGTTCCCGAACTGTTCGACACTCGATCTTCATAATTGATGCTTGAAATTAAGGTGCACGACACTAAAAGGCATACGTATTTGCTTCTCCGAAATCGAAGTTATACTCTCGATACGGCAGGTTAACATGCTGGAAGGTAAGGCCTTCGGATAAAAGTTTCGCTATACAGCAGTAGGTAACGTTCGACAACGGATTAGCTGTGTAATTTAATGTTTATAACGTGAAATAGGGTCCCCAATGCCCATACTGAACTGCAGATTTACACTCGGAATACCTGATTTGTCTCTCGGAATCATAGGATATGTGAAGCTATTGGCACAGTCGTTCAGTTCTCAAGTAAGGTGGTAACGTTCTCGTACGGTTTGACCCCCGACCTTCGAATTCATTCATGAAATTCAGGTGCCCGCAGCTAAAATCTAGAGCATCTTGATCCACTGAACACGGTGTTATGCTCTCGATACAGCGGATTAGATTCAGGACAGGTAAGGCGTTCGGTAAATCATTTAACTCGATACAAATTGGTGTCCTTCTAAAATGTTTCAGCGCCCTACTATAATATTCATGCCGAGCAATAAAGTGTCTAGTGCCAATATTATTGACCGGATTTGCTCCCGGAATATACGGTTTGAATTTGAGTATCACAGTATAGGTGAAGCTATTGACATTGCCTATCGACTACCAAAGAAGGTGGTATCGTTCTCTAACGGATTGACACTCGACCTTCTAATTCATACATGAATTTTTGGTGTCGCCACTAAAGTGAGTACCTATGCGTTTCCATATACGCGACGTTATACTCTCGATCCGGCGGGCTAGCTTCTCGGACGGCAAGGCATTCGATAAACCGTTTGACTTTATAGCAACTGGGAATGTTCTCAATCTGTGTACCGCTTTATGTTCATATTCCAACAGTGAATTATGGTGTCTAGAAGCCAATACTCTTCAGCTGATTAACTCCAGGTATGCCTGGTTTGACTTGCGGATAGGTGAAGCTGTTGACTTAGACATTCGTCTCCCAATGAAGGTGGTAACATTCGCGAAAGTTTTGACCCTCGATCATCTAAATCATTCATTACATTCTGGTGCGCGACACTAGGATATATACAATTTTGATTCCCTGAACACGCAGATATACTCTCGATACTGCGGATGACGTTCGCGGAGCGGAATGCCCGATATAAAATTAGACTCTCTACGAATATGTAACCATCTACAACGGTTTGACCCTGTATATTGCCAATGCTATTGCGAAGACAGGTCAGCGGACTTACTCCCGGAGTACCTAGTTTGACTGTCGGAGTAACAGGAACGGTCAAGCTATGTCCTTAGTCAGGCGACTCTCAAAAGAGGTGTTAACGTTCTCGCACGATTTATCCCACCGTCTACTTCATGATACATGCAATAAAAGTGATTGTCTACTAAAGAGTCTACTAATTTGTTTCCTTGAACACTAAGCAAGGCACTTGCTGCAGCGGGTTAGGCTTTAGGAGGGTGGGGTATGCAGTACAAAGTTTTTCCATATACCAGTAGGTACCGTTCTACGACGGTTCGATTCTCTATATAAGCATTTACAGCGTAAAGTAAGGTGTCTATAGCCAATTCTCGTCAGCGAACTTTCGCTCGGTTTTCGCGGGCTGACACTCCGAATCACTGGATAGGTGAAGTCGGACTGGTTCGTCTCTTACAATGGGTGGTAACTTTGTCGAACGGTTTGACCCCCGATCTTCTACTTCATGCTTGAAATTAATGTGCCGTCACTGAATTGTATATTAATGTGTTTCCCTAAACACAAAGCTATACTCTCGATACAGCGGGTTTGCTTCACGAACGGTAAGGCATTCCGAAATATGTTTGACTTTATAGCAATTGTAACGCTCTCACTAGATGTAACGCTCTATTTTTATATTTAGTCCTCGAATTAAGGTATCTATGGGCTAGTACTGTGCAGAGCATTTAATCCGGAATATCTCGTTTGAATTTCTGAATGGTGATGTATGAAGCTCTTGTATTAGCCGTTTGAATCTCAAAGAATGTGGTCACGTTCTCGAACGGTTTGACCGTCGATCATGTAATTCATACATGGAGCTAACGTGCGCCTCACTGAAATGAATACTAATTGCTTTCTCTGAACACGAAATTACACACCCGACACAGCGGATTAGCTTTTCCAATGGTAAGGCATTCCGTAAGAAGCTAGACCCTGCACGAATAGGTGATGCTCTGCAACGGCTTGACGGCCTGCTTTAACATTCAATACGTGAATTAAGGTGGCTATTGCCAATACAGTTGAGCTGGTTTACATTCGGAATACCTGGTTTGCCGCTCCGAATCACAGGACACTTAAAGCTATTGACTTAGCAGTTCGACTCCCACGGAAGGTGGTAACGTTTTCGATCGAACTGACTCCAGCTGCTGATATTTATACACAAACGAGCGGCGTTCGCTCGTTAGAAGGTCTACTAATTTGTTTATATGCACATTAAACAGGGCACGCGCTACAGAGGATTAGGTTCTCGGATGGTATGGTATTCGGTAAAAGGAACGACTTTATGCGCATTGGTAATTTGCTCCGTCGATTCGACTCACTCTATTAATATTCATACCGTGAATTAGGGTGTCAGTTGCCAATAAATTTCAGCGGACATGCTCCCGGATTACCTGCTTTGCGTCTCGGTATCACAGGATAGGTGAAGCAATACACTTAACCGTTCTACTCACAAATAGGGTTGTAACGTTCAAGAACGGTTTGACCATCGATATACTNTGTAACGCTCTATTTTTATATTTAGTCCTCGAATTAAGGTATCTATGGGCTAGTACTGTGCAGAGCATTTAATCCGGAATATCTCGTTTGAATTTCTGAATGGTGATGTATGAAGCTCTTGTATTAGCCGTTTGAATCTCAAAGAATGTGGTCACGTTCTCGAACGGTTTGACCGTCGATCATGTAATTCATACATGGAGCTAACGTGCGCCTCACTGAAATGAATACTAATTGCTTTCTCTGAACACGAAATTACACACCCGACAAAGCGGATTAGCTTTTCCAATGGTAAGGCATTCCGTAAGAAGCTAGACCCTGCACGAATAGGTGATGCTCTGCAACGGCTTGACGGCCTGCTTTAACATTCAATACGTGAATTAAGGTGGCTATTGCCAATACAGTTGAGCTGGTTTACATTCGGAATACCTGGTTTGCCGCTCCGAATCACAGGACACTTAAAGCTATTGACTTAGCAGTTCGACTCCCACGGAAGGTGGTAACGTTTTCGATCGAACTGACTCCAGCTGCTGATATTTATACACAAACGAGCGGCGTTCGCTCGTTAGAAGGTCTACTAATTTGTTTATATGCACATTAAACAGGGCACGCGCTACAGAGGATTAGGTTCTCGGATGGTATGGTATTCGGTAAAAGGAACGACTTTATGCGCATTGGTAATTTGCTCCGTCGATTCGACTCACTCTATTAATATTCATACCGTGAATTAGGGTGTCAGTTGCCAATAAATTTCAGCGGACATGCTCCCGGATTACCTGCTTTGCGTCTCGGTATCACAGGATAGGTGAAGCAATACACTTAACCGTTCTACTCACAAATAGGGTTGTAACGTTCAAGAACGGTTTGACCATCGATATACTAATACATACACGAATTTAAGGAGCAGACACTAAATGGTATACTATTGTGCTTCTCTAACCATGAAGCTATACTATCGTACGGCCGCTCAGATTCTCGGACGGTCAGGCATTGTGTAAAACGTTTGACTTTATAGCAAGTGTGACGTTCTTACACGGTGTGACGCTCTATTTTAATATTCAATCCGCGGATTGAGATTTGTATTGCCCGTAATGTACAGCGCATTTACTCCAGGAATATCTGCTGCGACTATTGGAATCACAGGATGCATGAAGCTGTTGACATATCCGTTCGAATCTCAAAGAAGGTGGTAAATTTCTAGAAACATTTCACCCTCGATCTTCCTATTCATACATGGAATTAAGGTGTACGTCACTGACATGAATACCAATTTCTTTCTGTGTACACGAAGTTATACTCTAGATGAAGCGGTTGATGTTCCTGGAAGATAAGGTCTTCGGTAAAGCGTTTGACTTCATAGCAATGGGTATCGCCCTCGAACGGTTTGACGCACTTCTTTAATATTCAAACGATGAACTAAGGTGTCCTTTGCCAATACTGTTCAACGCATTAACTCCCCTGAATTCCTGCTTTCCCTCTCGGAACCACAGCATAGGATTAGCAATGGACTTGGCCGTTCGAACAACACAGAGGGCGGTAACTTTCTCGAAATTCTTGAACCCCGATATTCTCATTCATATATAAATATATGGTACCGTCACTGAAATGTATACTAATTTCATTCTCTGACCACGAAGCTATACTCTCGATACGGCCGGTTATCTTCTCGGGCGGTAAGGCATTCGGGAATATGTTTGACTCTCGAATGCTCTGGCTATGTGAAGGTACTGACTTAGCCGTTCGTCTCTCACAGAAGGTGATAATGTTCTCGAGCGATTTGACACACGACCTTCTAATTCATGCATGGATTTAAGGTGCCGTCACTAAATTGTATACTAGTGTGTTTTCTTAAACACGTAGCTATACTCTCCATATGGCGGGTTAACTTCTCAGACGTTAAGGCCATCGGTAAAGTGTTTGAATTAATACCTACTGGCAATGCTCTCCAAGGGTTTAACGCTTTACTTTTTTATTCAAACCGTGAATAAACGTATCTACTGGTAATACTGTTTAGCGAATTTAATCGCGTAATATCTGGTTTAATACTCCGGGTCACTGCATAGATGAAGCGATTGGCATAGCCGTTCGCTTGTCACAGAATGTGTCAATGTTTTCGAACGGTGTGACTATCGACCTTCTAATTCATATCTGAAGCTAACGTGCCCCTCACTGAAATGAACACTAATTTCTTTCTCTGAGCACGATGTTATACTCCCAATATAGCGTGTTAGGTTTTCATAGCGTAAGGTCTTCGGTAAAGCTTTTGACATTCTAGCAACTGGTAACGTCCTCAAACGGTTTGACGCTCTATATTTAATATACAAACTGTGAGTTAAGGTGTCTATTACTAATACTGCTCAGCGTATTAACTCCAGGAATACCTGGTTTGACTCTCCGAATCACAGGATAGGCGAAGCTATTGATTTAGCCCTTCGACTCTCAACGAAGGTGGTCAGGTTCCCGATCTGTTTGACACTCGACCTTCTAATTCATGCAGGAAATTAAGTTACTCGTCACTAAAGTGTATACAAATATGTTCCTCTGAACACGTATTTGTACCCACGATACTGCGGCCTATGTTCTGGGATGGTAAGGTATCCGGAAAAGTGTATGACGTTATACCAATAGGTAACGTCCTCATATGCGTTGGCTGTCCTCATTAAAATCCATACCGTGAACTAAGGAGCCTATTGCCGATACTGTTCAACAGATTTTCTTCTGTAATACCAGATTTGACTATCGGAACCACAGGATATGTGAAGCTATTGACTTAGATGTGCGACACTCAAGAAAGGTGGTAACGTTCTCCATCGGTGTGACTCTGGATAATCATATTCATACGTGAAATTCAGGTGCCCCGCACTATAATGTGTACTAATTTGTATTTGTGCCTCGATGCTGCCTCGCGATACAGCGTGCTGCGTTTGCGGAAAGTAAGGTATTCGGTAAAACGTTTTACGGTATACCAACTGGAAACGTACTCGAACGGATTGTTTCCTCTTTAGTATTCATACCGTGAACTAAGACGGCTATTGTCAACACAATTCAGCGAATTTACTCCTGGAATAACTCATGTGGCTTTCGGAATCACAGGAAACATGAAGATATTGACTTAGCTATGCGACTCGCAA
>NIJG01008937.1:0-10109 GCA_002201625.1 Euglossa dilemma
AATAAGGATAATGAAATTTTCAGACAATACAACCGCCAGTTTTCCAATTTTAAATTGCATTTATTCTGCATCAGATCTAATTTTCATTTATTTCACTAAGATTATTTTAACGCGTTTTAATATATAAAAATTATTTTCTAGTAATAATAAATTAAATTTTACGTAGACGATAATTATAAATCAAGTATTATTTATGGAATAACTGTAAATTTAACTAAATTTATAGTTATTCCTTTTTTGTACGAATATCTTTATGCGAGTCACATTAACTGAATGAATATTAATGACTTCCTGGGTTCATTACGCTATTTGTTGGGTAACTTCAATAGATTGTGTGTTTTATTATTGTTGAGATTATATTTTAAAGTATAATCTATTTTATATTTTTCGCGGTGTAAATGAAATTTCGATTAGGTTATGTTTTACAATTGTTTGATTAATAGAAGATGGTATATTGCATGTTCCATGGATATACGTCGTATCTTTGTTCAGAAGTTTGACCTAGTCTAATTCATGATAACAACTTAATCTCTCTGTTCCGAGACACGTATAGTTCTATAGTTCTTTCCAGGTGTTCTCATATTCTCGCTTCGTAGCTTGCAGTCTATATTATCTTCCACGTTTGCCTGTTATTGCAATCTGATATTCCTATTTTGCTATTCGCTTCGTATAACAACGTCGAAAAACTGTTAATGAATATTTGCTCATTCCCATTCGAGCCTCTTTCACTGAATCTATGATTGCTTTAATGCATCATTCATTATATGCAGAAATAGGTTCTACGACTGCAGCTTTGGCAACTATCGCCTTCCGAGTGTTTCATATGTCAGCGAAGGTTATCCAGATTAGAAATTACCTAATCTAGCTGAAGGTACAATACTATGCACCCACATTCCCCAATAATGTTTGCAATCTGGTATTTACATTTAACAATGCAACCATCAGATCATTCTAAATGACTAAAATTTTTAATTTCTCTGTTATTGGAAGTGTGCATCTAATTTTGGTAAAGTTTATGTTGGATTTTGACATTTACATCAATCGTACATCATATATATTTATTTATATTGATTGTATCATTCTAGCACTTTGCATTCAAAGACTTTTTACCTATAAAGCAATTCAAAGCTTTTCTTATATCTTTAAAAGCTCTACGATACTTTCTATTTTACAATAAGAAAGGAAAAATATTACCTGCTTTTATTAAACTAAGCAATGAGAAGTGACTCACCATGTTCCTGTGCGTTATATTAATTTTATTTCTTTATTTATACTGTCTTCACAAACATGGAAATATTAGACCTTCCTTTTTTTTTTTTTTTTTTGAAAATCTAGCGTATCTAATTAAATTTGACTTACCACGACGTCTTGACTTTACATACTTGTACGTACAAAATTATTGAAAGCTGAAATGAACGCGAAATTATTTGGAAATGTTTAAAAATTCGGAATCTTTCTTGTAATATTTAAACGCTTACACCGCAAGTCTAATATTCATTACTTCCTGCTGAAATCCGTAACAATATACATACCCAAAATGCGGATGAAGCTTTAATCCATCGTAACAATTTATTTAATTCAGTCGCTGGATCGAATTGCATCGCGTTCGTAGACACGAAGAAGTAGCTTATTGAAATAGCTTTTGAGTGAAAAAAAGGAGGAACGTGCAACATTGATTCGGTGGACGGGATCGAACATACCAAACAATACGATCGTTACAATTGTTCTGAAACTTTTCATACACGGTAAAATTGCAGTTACTCCAACGAAATTTGAGTTATTGTCCCGTCGAACTGGTCGGGAACTCCTATTATCGAAATTATTGCTCAGTGTTACTCCGGTCGTATGAATATCTGCAACTGCAAAAATGTAAACACCGGATCGATAGATTACCCTATCCGGTATAACTTTATTTCTCACCGTTATATACATACTTCAATTACGAAATTAAATTTTGTCCTACAACGTATGGTAATGGTGGAAAGAAATCTTGCTATACCACACTTCGGAGAAATTAAAACTGTTATTAAATAATATAATTTTCTCGGTGATTATAGTTATAAGTACAAGGCGTGTGTTCAATGATCGAAGACTATAGTCGTGGTTAATATCGAAAGAATTAAGAAACAAGTATAATTACAAATATAAACATTAGAATTGCCAAAGTCAAAATGACTTATTTCGGATATTTTATACGTGACATTTGATATTTACAAGCAATCGCAACACCTTCTCCATCGCCGAAATAAGTCTTTTCGCTTCTCCAACGTTGAGAGAAGATTTTTTCGCTGATGTCCAAAAAGTTCTGTCAGTAAGACGACGATAAACCTTATGAAATTTATTTCCTGTAACAACCGTCGATTAGCACGTTTGCAAATAGCGATTTCCTCGCTTCTCCAACGCTGAGAGAAATTTTCTTCTCTCCTCCAATGCTAAGTAAGTTGAAGTAAAGAAATTCAGATGTCCATAGATCTCTGTTCGGCAAGACGACGATAAACCTTATGAGATTTGTTTCGATATATGAAACATTTAAAAAATAGCTTGTTGAAATCGCGTGAACGTCAACCGGAAACAGAATTCGAGATGACACGAATTCGCGTTAGCAGCTGCACAGAAAGAATCGTAAATGACGTGAATTCGAGTCAGTGGCAGCTAGAAAAAGGATGATGAATGACACGAATCGATGCCAGTAGTTGCGAATCTGTTAACCGGTCTCGATAGGCTAGATTATTAGGGTTTTTGGTTATTGTTCATTAACAATACGCATTCTGTTCGTTGATAATAAGCACTTACACGGTGTGTATACAAATTATACGCAGTGGAACCTAGTTTATCTGGCTGAAACGGCACCTGCACTGATTCGCACCGTTGAAAATCCAAATTATCCGGAAAAATGATTAACGATCCGGATAATGTAATTTAACAACGTAAATTTTATATACACGCACATGCGCGTTTGTATTATTTTTACACGTACACGCGGCAAATGCAATGTTGAGTCAGCTGCAAACACGATACCAAGCAACGAATTCTCCTAAATATTTTGGTCCCATCTCTGCTTGAAATTTATTACCGGTTCAATGATTGTGCTCCTCGAAGAAGCTGCGATCGAATCCAATCAAGCTATCGATTCTTTTTATCCTGAAAAGAGATATCATTCCATGGGAAGGATATCGTGCCGTATAAAAATTGTACGATGATCGAAGATAAATATCGCGACTTAGACCCTACCATTCTACTCAATTATATTGCCAGCGACATTACACAACCTCCTCATGCATGTATATCTATGCATATCTTCCAAAGCAATAAAATGAAATATCTGTGGTTATAAGCTAAAACGTTGCATGTCGTAATATCAGAAAACTCTGGGTCATTTGTCGCCGAACAGACGATTTATGGAAAGAAATTAGAAAAAATAGAAATTAAAATTAGAAGTTCAAGAAGATTATGTAATTTAACCAGATGTATTGACAAGAAAAATTAATGCCTGGAATACTAAATTGCTATATTCCAAAAACGTAATAGAATATAAATTAAAAGTAAAATGTTAAATAATACTTCGCAACATTTCGGTGCGTTATATTTCGTTTTATTGACAGAACCATCGTATGTATATTAATTTCATTTTAAAAATTCAAAGTATTATGAAATAGCGTACAGAAATTGCAATATCTGTGATACATATAGAAGAATGTAATGTTTACGACATTATGGAAGATGGAAAAGATACTTTTAGACAGAGGCATGAAGTTGCTAGATAGAGCTGTTGTTAACCGAGGATCGCTCACGTTTTTCTAAACAGGATCATATACTTTTAATACGTTGATCGACGTAGTTCATCGATCTCTATAAGAAAGTATCAATCTATGTATGACAGGAGATCGGTAGCGTAGGAAATATTTTAATTTAAACGCTGTTAAATAATTAAACGCGTTTTGTAAAATACCAGGTGAACAAAATGTTTCGTATTTGGTACTAAATTTCTTTTTAATATGATAATAAACACAAAATAATGTAACGTTAAAAAAAGTATAAGAAAAATAATAATATAATAATAGAATTACAGTCAGATGCTAAAATAAAATAATTGTAGTAGATAATTCGTGTTTGATTTTTATATATGTTTGTCTGAAAAATTGAGTTAGAATTTTTGCCGAAAAAATCTTCCTGTTGTTGCTCCCCTATAAGAATAAAAGCTTTTGTGCACAAAGGGTTAATACCGCTCGAACTAAAAATATGTTTTAAACTCCAATATTTCGGTGTTTTAAAATTCTATACGCTTGTGCTTCTATACTAGCAATGCTTGTGCTTCAAAAGTTTCGATACGTACTATTTTGTCAGGGAATTTTTCTATTCCTCGGAGCATGTTAGAGCAAAACTGTGTCGCAAGAATGACGTGTTGAACGTGAAGCTCTCCGAATTCTTCGATTGTGTTAGAGTAAATCCGTATTGCCAGAATACCGTGTTGCACGAAGCGTGTCTTAAATTTATCTCATTATAGGAACGATACCAAAGAAAATTACGCCAAAAGGCATTAGCATGTGTAAATACATTAATACTTCTTTGCAATAAAGAATATATAAATCAAACTATTTTTTAAATAAATTTCTCGATAAATTTATATAGATTCCTCGACATAAATCGAAACACGATTTTTTATTCTTGAGACTATTAAATTTTTATTTAACACGTTATCTTATAAAAACAGTAAATTACCCCTCGAAATCATTTAATTCTGGTTTAAATCATATCGTCGTACAACGTGTAATTTTTGAATTATTTATAAACTATATATATTTATAAACTCACACCTTCGAGTCTTATTATTGGATTGTTCGGAAAGTCATTTCGGTTTTTCTTTCTTTTTATGATGTTGAGGTGTAAAGTTGGCGGTGAAACAATCCAATTAGCGCCTGTTGGGACAAAACGAAATGACTTTCCGAACAACCTTATATTTCGTCGCGGGGGTCGGCAGCCCAGCTGCCGCTGTCTTCTTTGCCTTGCGGCCCACCACCTTCGACCACTCCACGGCAGATGGAGGAGTCGTTGTCCCGGTAGGGGCCTGCATAGCCGTTGGTGCAGCCGCCTTTGGTGCAGCCGCAGCCTTAGTTACTGCTGTTGCCGGCATTACTTCCTAGTTTACATTATGTCAATTTATCATCGGTTTGTTGCGATATTGATTTAGATATTTAAACGAATCGTTATCGTAGGTAAATTCAGAGATAATAGGTGTAGGGATATTATAGCGAATCGAGATATTATTTCATTCTAGATGTTTATTATACCTATTTTTACAGACACCCGTCAGATTTACGGATAAAGAAAACCACGTATTTTCTGTAAAAAAAGAAGAAAAAAAGCAAACGGTGAGTTTAATTTGAAAAAAAATCGCAATGTTAACAGACTTAATTAAGTTAATTAAGTCTCTAAATTAAATTAATATCATATAATTGGAGCAGTCCATCCGTCAAATTCACGAGTCCCGTGAAACCTAGTGTTAAGCTAAAGTGAGACTATACTAAAGAACAACTAAGGGATTTTAAATCGTGGTAGAAGTCGATTACCTTCGAAAGTCGCAACAATAACAAAATACTATGGTCCCTATGCCCCATGATTTTAATATTTTGGTTGACTCACGAAATAACAATCTATGATTTTTCAGAGAAATTACGGAGAAGTAACTGCGAAAGGCTAGATTTGCTAATTTTTTAACAAACATTTTTCTCTCAAAATGTTCTAGTAGGATATAGTTTATTGCGTGACAAACGGGCTAAGCAAAATGACGAAATTAAAATTACGATGTTAAATAATCTGAATTATTTATTGGGAAACATTTCCCGATAAAAATTATTCGATACGAAGAAACTCTTTTTACCGTTGATGAGATATGAAGGACGTATTGTTTCGCCGTTCATCATGCCCTTTTGTAGCTCAGGATAACTCAAGATCAGTCGAGATTATGCAAGGCAGATTGCGTGATATATCTTTCTTATATCTTTATCTTATACGTCATACCTTTTAATCGTATTACCGGTGATACCCAATTGCTCTTTTAAAAGCAACAGGATTTATGGAAGCATACGCTGCGCTAATTTGCCGTTATACATTTTAGGGCATCCTTGGTGACTGCTTTTATGTATTGGCTGTTTAGTATTTCTTACTAGAAGAGATCTAGGGAATTATGTCTGACAAAGCTGGCCATGATGAAGAATGCCTTTCTTTCCAGTTCACCGATTTTGAGAATTATTTTTTTATAAAGAAACTTATGCCACACGGTATTATTCTCTTTGAACAATTGCAACAAAAAGAAAAGTAAGGTATTAAGTAATTTCAACTACGTTAATATTGTCAGAGAATAACGAAGAAAGCAGTGTATATTAATAAGAATGGGTGTATTGACACGCAAAGAACGTGCAAAAGACTTTAATTAATAAAGTAACCACGGAGGATAAGATACAACGAATATCAGAGGTAAAATGACAAATCTAAACATTCGCATTTATACGCCACGATATTAGGATCAAAGTTTCGGTACCAGTAAACACTAAGTTGCTCGAGAACAATGTACAACGATGTGTAAACTAACTATTCCGCCATAATTATTTGTCGCTGCACATTTTGCAAACACGCACGTTTTCAACGCCCTAGCGATTTAGGTATCGTAAACCTAAAAGCGTAACACTTGGGTCTATCCCTTGTGTATCTTCCTGCAGCAGACAATCCGTGCGAAATGACTATTCGCAATAATAAATCATTCGCTAACCATCGTGTAACATTCTCGAATAACTCTAAGATTAAAGTATTAATTAACTTAATTAATATTAATACGTATCATTGCAGTGTAACGAGGCTTCGTTATTACAAGATATTTATAAAACAAGTTTCAATAATGGAAAATACGTCTACTGAAAAGAAACGCGTGTCTTTTACCAACTTTTTTTATCCCTTTATTAAAACGATAAAGAAATACGATAAACATATTTTATTATAAGAGCTTTGCACGAATATCTTGCAATTAAATACATTTTGATACAACGTGTGTATTTAACGCTATGTTTACATATGTTTTTTTATGTACCTATCTTTATGGAGACCCGTAAAATTTACGGGTAAAGAAAACCACGTATTTTCTTTAAAAAGAAGACCACGAATTTAATTTAAAAACAGCTACAGTATTAACAAACTTAATATAAGCTGATTAAATCTGTTAATGTCCTGTAAATTTGGCGTTAAAGGTGAATAGTCTGTAATGATATTAAAGAAATTTCTCGAATTGATTTTTTCAGATTTCGAAAAGAGAACGATCATCCGCGAACAGGACAAGATGATGGTAGGAAAAATTTTGACGTGGATATCGTATTGTCTGATTGTCAGCGAGTGCCATATACTATACTATATATATACTCGCCTCATATTTTATAGCGGATCCCCTGAAACTGACGTCTAGAAGGAAAATTATGCTGTGATAGTATCTGCATTGTGTCATTAAAATTCATCACAAAGTTCGATAGAAAGAAATTAAGCCACTTAGCGGAAGTTTAGCCAACTTCCGGAAACTACGTTACAGTTCCACGTTTGAAGCATAAGTCTGCAAAAACCGAAGGTTTTTAAATAATAAGTTTAACGCGAAACTTAGGGTAACTAGTTATCGATGAATTCGTAAATTTTATTCGCAATACGAGTCGAGATATTATAAACGTTATATTTTTAGGTATTGATACGTATATAGCGTTGTTACACTGTATAGTAAATTTAGTCATATTTCATAAATATAAATATAATATATGTGAACTGTGTGTATATATTTTGCATACTTTATCAGACATTTTATATAACCTGATGTTTTCTATATTTATCACCTGATATTTTCGTTAAATAATCGATAACATTCCATAGCGTGATAATTATGATTTCTTCGTGATTCAAGGGCGACGATAATAAATCATTTATTTGTAACAAAATCGTGTACAACATCATGCAGTAAATTAGAGGAAATTTCGCAATTAATCAAAGTATATTTATTTCCGGGAATAGTTTATTATTATCGTTGAAGGTATACAAACATTTTTAACCGGAACGGTGTACAGTTAATCACCCGAATTAAACTGAATTAGTGGAACTATAGATTGAATTTGTAGAAATCCGGCAGAAATCCGGCAATAAATTGAACGAAACATTTCAATTTCTACTAGACTTCGTTCGATAAAAGTTAATTTACCAAAAATTATATTGCGTATCACAAATATTACATTTGCGTGTTGTATATTCTCATAATTGCTTCTGTGGTTCATATTGCTTCAAGAAAAACTGATATTTGAGTAATCCTCGATAATCATACGCGATAATCTTCGTGTTTACGTGAACCATTTACTCTTAATATATCGTTTCATTCGTTTTTAGGGGAACTAAAATAAACAGAGAAATAACGTTTAATAACTTGTTCAGCAACTTTTGCTACGTTTAATTAATCAGATTCATAATTTGAAAATGATTATCGAATGATTATCGAAATCTCAAATTCGTCTCCTCACAGATTCTCGGCGGGATAAAAGAAGATGAAACGTCACGGCCAATACTAATTAATCTACTAATTATAGTTTCATCCGGAATATCCAATCCTATTACTGCACGAAGGACAATCTTTTTTTTTTGCGATACCACCGTGCTGTTTCTGCAATTTTTATATTTTTATGTTATGAAAGGCGCAAGAGTAGAATGTTGTATTTCAGGACAGATTTGAATAGATATAATAATTTTAAATCTTTGCACTCGAAAGGCGAGTCTCAGAAAGCATAACATTTTTAAGACCCTTATTAACTGACATATTAAATTTAAGATAATAGAACAATATGCGAGATATCGAGGTCAAATAATTTTATTAATTGTGTTATTCATCTCGCGATTCTTTGTTTACCACTCGAAAACATAACGTTAGTTTTATAGCAGAAAATCTGTAAATTTCTACTCCTCTGTAGCTAAGAAATCGTCGTGTGCAAATTAATATGATATATCAAATTAAGAATTTCCTAACGATGCGTGGAATGTCGGAGTTATTCTCTTTTCAATTTCTATTTTTTATTTACCGTTTTAAAAATATCGTCAATTTTATAGCAGAAGGTTTTAGAATTACTATTTTTCTGCAACGAAAAAGATAGTAACTTTGAACTCCGATAGCTAGCGTTGCACATAATAAATGATGCATTAAGACAATAGTAGATTTATTCGAAGATACTGTAATTGAAATCAAGTAGACTATCGTTACAAAAAAGAAATATTTAAGCCGAATATCGAAACACTCGCAGTAAACAAAAGTACAAAAAATATAAGAGCAACTATAGAATTAGAACGAGAACAAGCATCGCAGAAGGCAGAATGTTTAATGTCCAGTAGCATGCAGCAATATTTTCGACGGAAATGAATTTTAGAAGGAAGAATATTTACATGATTTTTGTACGCTGTGAATTTTGAAATTCAATATCTCTTGATTACAATTTTTTCGAATTTGCTGAATGAATTTTGGCTATAATATTTCGTTACACGGAATTTCTTCCTACGAAAAAATCGTGGAAATATTTATAAAACAACGAAAAACATATAAAAGTATAAATAAATAATAAATTTTAAAAATAGTATAAACTTTGAATACCGAGGAGATAACAACTAATACGAAATGAATAAAGGGAAACATGGAAAATTATATAGGATTGATAGAAATTCTGAAACTGATAGAAGTAAATGAAATAAATAAAAATTACGAATTTTCTATTTATCCAAGGGGTAATTAATAATTAATTTTCATCCGAGTGTGTCCTATTAAATGCGAAGATAAATCTGCGTTGAGGTGGAGCTGTTTTTCAATGACCGTTGCAAACAGTTGAAAATTTATAGACGACATACCGACAGGGGAGAAATATGTAAATATTTTACGATAAAATTTACTATAACCCGCTGGAAAAATGAACTTCCGGCGTCTATTTATTTTATGACGGGACAACATTGATAAATATACCGACAAAATATAAGAAAATATATTCGTAAAAATAGAAGGAAATTACCGAATGAAAACAACATTGAATTATTACCATGGCAAACAGGAAATCCCGACA
>NIJG01008975.1:0-10343 GCA_002201625.1 Euglossa dilemma
AGGACGGTAGTAAAGTTCGCGATCGGTTTGACTCACGATCTTCTAACTCTTACATGAAATTGAGGATGCCATCACTAAAATATATACTAATATGCTTCCCGGAACACGATGGTATAATCTCGGTGCAGCTTGATAGGCTTTCGGTGGGTAAGGGCTTCAGTAAAGCGTTTGACTTTATACCTATTGGTAGCATTCTCAAACGGATTGACGATCTACTTTATTATTCATACCGAGAATTATGGGGTCCATTGCCTATGGAGTCCAGCGGATTTAGTCCCGGAATACCTGGTTTGACTATCAGTATCGCCGTATCGGTGACGCTATTGACTTAGCTTTGCGAATCACAAGAAAATTGGTAATTTTCTGCAACGGCTTGCACCTCGATCTTCTGATATATACATGAAGTTAAGGTGGACGTCATTAAAATGTGTGCTAATTTGGTCCTCTGAACACGATGATATACTCTCGATACGGCAGGTTAGCATCTCTGAACGTAGGGCTATCGGTAACGTGTTCGATTTTTTACCAATAGGTAACGTTCTACAACGGTTTGACGATCTGCTGTGATATTAAAATCGTGAATTAAGGTGTCTATTGCCAAGACTGTTCAGCAGATTTACTCCAGGCATTCCTTAAGCGACTCCCTGTAGCACAGGATATGTGAAACTATTAACTTTGACCTTCAAATCCCAAAGAAGATAGTAACGCCCTCGATCGTTTTGAGCCTCGATGCCTGTAATAATGCACAAATATGTGGTGTCCGTTCGCTAAACTGTATAGTAATTTGTTTCCGTGACTTTCGAGTAGGACACTGGCTACAGGGGGATGGGTTCTCGGAACGTAAGGTATTCGGTGAACGGAATGACACTATATGAAGGGGTAATGGTATCCGACGGTTTGACACCGTACCTCAATATCCATACAGTGAATAAAGGTATCAATTTCCAATACCCTTCAGCGGATTTATTCCCGTATTTCCTTATTTGACTCTCAGAATCACTGGATAGGTGAAGCTATTGACCTAGCCGTTGATAAATCGCAAAACGTGGTAACGTTCCCGAACGGTTTGACGTTCGATCTTCTAATTGATGCACGAAATTGCGGCGTCCGTCCCTAAAATATAGACTAGATCGTACATCCGATCTCGTTGTTAAACGCTCGATACAGCGGGTTAGTTTTTCGGATAATAAGGAATTCGGTACAACGTTTAACTTTATACCAATTATTAACGTTCTCAAATGGTTATACGATGTATTTTAATATTCCAGTCGTGAATTATGGTGTCTATTACGAACACTGTTCAACGGATTTACTCTCGGAATACCTGGTTTGACTCTCGGAATCACGGGATATGTGATGCTATACATTTAGCTTTTCGTCCCTCACAGAATGTGGTAATGTTCACGAACGGTTTGACAGTCGATCTTCTGTTTTATACACGAAATTGACGTGACTGACACTAAAATACATGCATTTGTTTCTCTGAGCACGACGTAATACCTTCAATGGAGATAGTTGGGTTCCCGGTATGCAGTAAAATGCTTGGCTCTATACGAACAGGAAACGTTCTTCTACAGTTTGACGCTCTGCGTCAATACTCAGACCGTGGATCAAGGTGACTATTGCCAATACCTTTCAGCTAAGTTACTCCCGGAACACCTGGTTTGACTCTCGTTTTCACAGGAACGGTGAAACTTTTGACTTAGCCGTTCGACTCTAAATGATGTTGGTATCGTCCTCGAACGGCTTGACCCTTGATGCTATATTGCATACATGAAATTATGGAGCCCGTCCCGAAGATGTGTGCCAATTTGTTTCTCTGAACACGAATTTATACTCGTGCAATAGCAGATGTTGTTTCTCGGATGAGAAGATTTTCTGCGAAAGCTTCGGCTGTATAGCAAGTGATTACGTTCTCGAACGGTTTGGCTCTCGTCATCAATATTCGTACAGTGAATTAAGATGACCATTGGTTACTCTGCGCAATGTGTAGACTCCTGGTATACCTTGTTTGACTCTCGGAATCATAGGATAAGTGATGCTAATAACTAAGGCGTTCGATTCTCAACTGCGGTTATAACGTTCCCGAAGGATTTTACCCTCGATATTGTAGGTCATACATGAAATTAAGGTGACCGTCACTAAACTAGATAATAATTTGTATCTGTGATCACGAAGGGAAGCGGGTTAGATTCGTGCAGGGTAAGGTTTTCCGTAAACGTTTTGACATACCAATAGGTAACGTTTAACAAGTGATATATGTTGTACCTCAATATTCAAACCGTGATTTACTGAGTCCATTGCCAGTATGTGTACAGTTTGTTGACTCTCGGAATGTCTGGTTTGCCTTTCTGAATCACAGGACAGGTGAAGATATTGAGTTAGCTGTTCGACTACCAAATAAGGTGGGATTGTTCTCAAACGGTTTGTTTCCCGATTATTCTTTCACACACAAATTAGTATACATTCTAGAGACGCACACATTATTTTCATTTCCCTGAAGACGAAGTTATACGCGCGATGCAGCGCGCTTTGTTTTCGGAATATAAGGTATCCGGTAAGGAGTATGACGTTGTACCAATTGGTGGCATTCTCAAACGGATTGACGCTGTACTTTAATATACATACCGTGAATTATGGTGTCTATTGCCAATGCTGTTCCCGGAGTTCCTGGTTTGACTCAAGTAATCACAGGATAGGTGAGGCTACTGACTTAGCCGGCCCACTCCCTATGAAGGTGATAACGTTCTCGAACGTCGTGAACCTGGATCTTCTAATTCATACATGAAATTAAGGTCCCCGACTAAAATGCATACGAATTTCCTTTTGTGAACACGAAGTAACGCTCCCGATGCAGAGGGTTAGCTTAACGGAAGGCAAGGCCTTCAGGAAATGTTAGACTACATACCAGTACGAAACCTTCCACATCTCTTTGACTCTGTACCTTAATATTCATAGCCTGATATTGTGTGTCAAATGCCAATGGTGTACGGCGGATTAACTCCAGGAATACTTAGCTTAGCTCGAGGAATCACAGGATGCGTGAAACTATTGACTTAGTCGTTCGTACCTCAGAGAGGGTGGTAACGCTCGCGAACGTTTTGACCTTCGATCTTCCAATTCATACACGATGATAAGGTGCCAGTCACTGAAATTATTTCTATTTGGCTTGTCTGATGACGAAGTTATACTCATCATACAGTGGACTAGCTTCTCGAAAGCAAAGGCTTTCGGCACAGAGTTTGGCCCTTTGTGATTAGGTAACGTTCTACAACGGTCTGACGCTTTAGTTTAATATTCAAACCGTGAATTAAATACTATTTTCCCTCTTTGAACACGGATTTATACTCTCGATGAAGCCGATGAGGTTCGCGGAAGGTGAGGCCTTCGGTAAAAGGTTTGACCTTATATGAATTGGTAACGCTCCCAAACGGTTTGACGCTCTACTGTAATATTCAATCCGCGAATTTAGGTTTCTTCTGCCAAAACTCCTCAGCGGGCATTCTCCGGAATACAGGTTTGCACTCTCCTGACGACAGGATATGTGAAGCAATTGACTTAGCCGTTCGTCTCCCACAGAAGGTGGTATCGTTCTCGAACGGTATGAGCCTCAATCTCCTAATTCATACATGATCATAAGGTGACGTCACTACATTGTATACTAATATGTATCCCTAGTCACGAAGTTATACTCTCGAAACGGCGAGATGGCTTCTCCGGAGGTAAGGCGATCCTTAAAGTGTCTAACTACATACAAATTGGCAGTGCTACCAAACGGTCTGACTCTCCACTTTATTATTCAAACCGCAAATTAGTGTCTCTATTGCCAAAACTTTCCAGCGCACTTTCTCTCGGAATACGTGGTTTGACTCTCCGAACCTCAGCAAAGATGAAGATTGACTTAGACTGCTCATCTCTGACAGAAGGTGGTAACGTTCCCGAACGGTTTGACACTCAATCTTCTCATTTATACACTAAATTAAGGTGTCCGTCACTAAAATGTATACAAATGTGATACGCTAAGCACGAAGTTGTACTCTGGATACAGCGGGTTAGGTTATCGGAAGGTGTGTCCTTCGGTAAAAAGGTTGACTTTATATCAATAGGAGACGTTCTACAATGGTTTATCGTTGTTCTTTAATATTTATAATCGTGATACAGCGTGAGTAGATCCAATACTGTATAGCGGGTTTAGTCGCGGAATACCTGGCTTGTCTCTCGGAATCACAGGAAAGGTGTAATCTTTGACTTAGCCGTTCGACTCTACGTGATGTTGTTAACATCCTCGAACGGCTTGAGCATCGATGTTCCATTCCATACATGAATTAAGGAGCCTAATTTGTGGGCCAATTTGTTTCTTTGAACACAAATTTATTCCCCCGTTACAGCGGGTGTCATTTCGCGAATGGGAAAACATTTCGTAAAAGTTTCGGCTCCACAGCAAGTGATTACGTTCTCGAAGGGTTTGACTATCGACATCAATATTCGTACCGTGAATTAAGATGTCCTTTGGTAATACTGCGCAATGGTTAGAATCCTGGAATACCTGGTTTGACCTACGGAATAACAGGATAGGTGATGCTATTGACATATCCGTTCGACTCTCAAAGAGGATGGTTACGGTCTCGGAAGGTTTGACAATCAATCTTCTAATTCATACATGAAATTATCGTGCCGCACTCTAAATTGTCTACTATTTTGTTTCCACGAACGCTAGGCAAGGCACACTCAGCAGCGGGTTGGGCTCCTCGGAAGGTACGTCCTTCGGTAAAAAGTTTGATCGCATACGAATTTGTAACGTTCTACAACGGTCTGACGCTCTACTTTAATATTCAAACTGTAAAGTAGAGGTCCTACTGCCGATACATATCACCGGATTTACTCCAGAAATATCTGGCTTGGCACTAGATGTGACAGGATAGGTGTGGCTAATGACTTAGCCGTTCGAATCCCAAGGAAGATGGTCAGGATACCCAAGGCTTTGACGATCGATATTCCTTTTAATACATAAAAGTAAGGTGCCCATCTCTGAAATGTATACTAATGCGTTTCACTGAACACGAAGATATACTCTCGATACAGAGAGTTTTGTCCTCGGGAGGTAAAGATTTCGGTAAATGTCTTACTCTGTACCAAAATGTAACGTTTTATAGCGGCACGACTCTGTACATTCAAATTGATTCCGTGAATTAAAGTATCTACTGCCCATACCGTTCAGAGGATTTACTCCCGGAATACCTGCTTTGACCTTCGGAATCACATGATGGGAGAAGCTGTAGCCTTAGCCGCTCGACACTCAATGATGGTAGTTACGTCCTCTCGCTGTTTAACCCATGATCTTCTAATCCATACATGAAGTTCATGTTCCCGTCCCTCTAACGAATACTAATTTCTTTCTTTGAAAAAAAAGTTATACTCTCGATGAGGCGAGTAAGGTTCGCGGAATGTAAGTCCTTCGTTAATCGGTTTGACATTATAACAATTGAAAAGGATGTCAAACAGTGTAATGCTTTATTTCAATATTCATAGCTTCAATTAAAGTGTCTATTGCCAGTAATGTTCAACGGATTTACTCCCCGAATACCTGGCTTGACCCTCGGATTCACAGGATATGTGAAGATATTATCATAGCTGTTCGATTGTCATAGAAGGTGGTCTGGAAAGGATTGACCCTTGATCTTGTAATTCATACATGAAATTAAGGTGCACGCCTCTAAAATGTCAACTTACATGTTTCCACGATAACTAAGCACGTCACTCCCTAGAGCAGGTTGGACTACTCGGTAGGTAAGGCCATCGGATAAAAGTTTGATTCTATAAGAATGGGTGAAGTTTACAACAGATTTATGCTCTACTTTAATATTCGAATCATTACTCAAGGTGTCAATTATCAATGCTGGGCAGTGGGTAGACTCCCGTAGTAGCTGGTTCGACTCTCGGAATCACAGGATACGTGACACTATTGTCTTTGGTGTGCGACTGTCAAAGTACGTGGTATCGTTCTCCATCGATTTGCCTGTCGATCGTAAAATTCATAAGTGAAATTAATGTTCTCGTCCCTAAAATGTACACTGATTCGTCTCTCTGGACACGATGTTGTGCTTTTGATACAGCGGGTTAGTTTTTCAGAGTGTAATGTCTACGGTAAAACGTTTGACTCTATAGCAATTGGTAACGTTCTCATACGGGGTGACGCTGTATTTTAGTATTCAAACAACGAAATAAAGTGCCCATTGCCAACAGTGTACAGCGGAGTTAGACCCGGAATACGTGGTTTGACTTTCGGAATCAAAGGATAGGGGAAGCTATTGTCTTAGCCCATCGACTTTCAGAGAAAGCGATCACAGTTTGACGCCCGATCTTTTAATTCATAGTCGACAATAATGTGCCCTTCACTAAAATATATACTAATTTGCTTCTCTGAATACGAAGTAATGCTCTGGATTCTGCGGGATATTTTCACGAAAGGTATGGCATTCGGTAAAACAAATGACTTCATATCAATTGGAAATGTTCTGCGATGGATTGACTCTCCACTTCAATATTCAAATCTTGAATTACTGTGTCTATTGTCAATTCAGTTCAGCAGATTTTCTCCTGGAATACCAGGTTTGACTCTCGGCATCACAAGAATAGGGGAACCTATGGACTCAGCCGTTCGTGTCTCAAAGTAGGTGGTAACGTTCTCAAACGGCATGACCCTGGACCTTCTTATTCATACATGAAATTCAGGCTGCCGTCACTAAAATGTATACTAACTCGACCAACTGAACACAATGTTATACTCTCGATACTGCGGGTTAGTTTTGCGGATGGTAATGTCTTCGGTGAAACGTATGACTTGCTAGGAATTGGTAACGTTCACATACCGTTTGTTACGCCACTTTAATATTCATACCGCGAATTATGGTATCTATTGCCAAGACGCTTCAGCGGATTTACGCCAGTATTACCTGATGTGACTCTCAGAATCTCAGGATAGGTAAAGCTATTGACCCAGCCGTTCGACTCTCAGGAGTGGAGGTAACGTTCTCGAACGGTTTGACCATCCAAATTCTGATTCATACATGAATTTTGTGTGCCGTCACAAAAATGTATAATAACGTGTTTCCCGAAGCATCAAGCTATACTCTGGATGCAGCAGATTTTGATCTCGGAATGTAATGGCTTCGGTGAAAAGAGTGGCTCTAAACCAATTGGTAGAGATCTCCGACAGTTTGACTTTCTATTGAAATGATCATACTGTGAAGTATGTTGTCAATTGCCTCTGTAATTGAGTGGATTTACTCCCGTAATGACTGGTCTTGCTCTCAGAATCGCAGGATGGAAGAAGCTGCTGCCTTAGCCGTTTGTCTCTAACAGAAGGTGTCAACGTTCTCTAGCGATGTGACATTCGATCATCTAATTCGTACATGAAGTTAAGGTGCCCGTCACTAAAATCAATAATATTTTCGTTCTCTGAACAAATAGTTATACTCTCGAAACTGCAGGTTATCTTCTCCGAAGGAATGGCTATCGGTAAAAAGTTTTACTCTATAGCAATAACTAACGTTCAACAACAGAGTGACATTCCGTTTTAGTATTCAATCCGTTAATTAAGGTGCCGATGGACAATACTCATCAGCGGATATACTCCAGGGTTACCTGCTATAATAATCGGAAGCACAGGATATGTGAAGCTATTGACTTAGCTGTTCGATTGTCACAGAAGTAGGCAACGGTATGGAAAGGATTCGCCCTTAATCTTCCAATTGGTACATGACATAAGGGTGCCCGTCACTGAAATGAATGCTAATTTACTTCTCTAAACACGAAGTTATTTTCGCGATTCAGCGGGATAATTTCCCGAAAGATAAGGTATTCTGAAAAAAGAATGTCTCCATACTAATTGCTAACGTTCTCGAACGGTTTGACTCTCTACTTTAATGTTCAATCCGTCAATTACGGTGTCTAGGTCGAAAACACTTCCTCGTATTTACATCCGGCATACCTGATTTGATTTTCGAAATCACTGGACTGGTGATGCCATTGATTCAACTCTGTGACTCTGAATATAGGTTGAAACGTACGCGAAAGGATTCAGTCTCGATTTTCTTGTTCATACATGAAGATGACGTGCCCGTCACTAAAATGAGTACTAATTCGTTTCTCTGAATACGAATCGAGACAAGCCATACAGCAAGTTATATTCTCGGATGGCAAGGTATTCTCTAATGAGGATGACTTTATCACAACTGAGAACGATAACACGCGGTTTAACTATCTACATTCATGATAAATACGCGAATTAAGGTGTATATGGCCTCCACAGTTCAGCGCATGTACTCCCGGATGGACTGGACCCGGATGGACTCTCAAAATGTGGTATCGATCTCGAACGGTTTCACACACGATCTTCTAATTCATATATGAAAATAATGTGTGCTTCTGCTATAATGTCTGCTAATACGTTCCTGTGAACGGGAAGCAAGATAATCGCTACGGTGGCTTGCGTTCTCAGAATGTTTGGTGTAGGTTTCAAATGATGACTTTATGCTTATTATTACCAATTGCTAATGATCACCGACGGCTTGACTCTTAACGGTAATATTCATGCCATGAATTACGGAGACTGTTGCCAATATCGTTTCGGGCAATTACGCCTCGAACACTCTGGCTGATTCTCGCAATTATTGGATTAGTCAAGGTATTGACTTAGATGTGCAACTTTCAAAGAAGGTTGTATCGATCTCGAACGGTTTGACACCCTACCTTCTAAATCATACATGAAGTTAAGCTGCCCGTCATTAAAATGTATTGTAATTTATTCCACTGAGCACGACGTTATACACTAGATACACCCGGTTAGCGTCTCGGAAGTGAAGGGATCCGGTAAAACGATTGACTTTATAGTAATTTGTAACGTTCTCAAACGGTTCGACGATCTATTTTAATATTCAAGCCGTGAAATAAGGTGTCATTTACCAATATTGTTCAGCGGATTTATTCCCGGAATATCTGGTTGGACTCTCGGAATCACAGGATATGTGATGCTATTGGCTTAGCCGTTCGATTCGCAAGAGCGGTGGTAACGTACTCAAACGGCTTGGCCCTCGAGCTTGCCATTCCTATAAGAATTTATTGAGCGAGCCAGTAAAATGTATACCATTTTGCTTCTCTAATCACGAACTTATACTCTGGATACAGCGGATTAGCTGCTTGGAAGGTACGGCCATCGGTAAAGAGTATGTCTACATTCCAATTGGATATGTTCTCCAATGGATTGACTGTCTACCATAATATACAAACCGGGAAACAAGGTGTCTATTGCCAATGCTGTTCATCGGATTTACTCCCAGAACACCACCAGGCTTGAGTCTCGGAATCACATGTACATGTGAAGCTATTGACTCAGCCCTTCGACACTCAAGGAATACGGTAACGACCTCGAACGGTTTGACAACAGATTTTTCAATACACGCATGTTTTTAAGGTGCCCGCCACCAAAATATATACTAATGTGTATCTCTGACCACGAATTTATAGTCTCTATGCAGCGGCTTAGCCTCTTGGAGGATAAGGTCTTCACTAAAACTATTCATATTATACCAATAGGTAACGTTCAACGATGGACAGACTCTGGACCTTAATATTCAAACCGAGGAATTGAGGTGTTCACTGCTAATAGTGTACAGGTTATTGACTCTTGGAATGCCTGGTTTGTCTTTCGTTGTCACGTGACATGTGAAGCTAGAACTAAGGCGTTCGATCCTCAACTAAGGTGGTAACGATCTCGAACGGTTTTACCCTCCGTCTTCTAATTAATACGTAAAATAAATGCGCTGTAAATAAAGTGTATACTAATTTGTTTCCCCGAACACGAATTTATACCCTCGATACAGCGGGTTCGATTCTCGGAGGGTAAGGCCTTCGCAATAAAGTTTGACTATGTATCAATACGTATCGTCCTACAAAGGTTTGACTCTAGATATTAATTTTTAAACCGTGAAATAGGCTGTACGATACCAATACTGTACGGCGGATTTACTCCCGGAATTCTTGCTTTGACTTATGACATCACAGGGTAGGTAAAGCTATTGACTTAGACGTTCGAATGTCAAAGGAGGCGGTAACGTTCCCGAACAGTTAGACCCTCGATCTTCTAATTCATGCATGAAATTATGGTGCTCGACACTATATAGTACAATAGTTCATACCACTGATCAAGGTGATATACAACCGATACAGCTGGTTAGTGTTCCGGAAGGTAAGACATTCCGTAAGAAGTTTGACCCTATAGCTATAGGTATTGTTCCACATCGACTTGACGGCCTGCTTTAATATTCAAACAGTGAATTTAGGTG
>NIJG01008989.1:0-10912 GCA_002201625.1 Euglossa dilemma
CCTGTGATTCCGAGAGTCAAGCCAGGTATTTCGGGAGTACATCCGCTGAGCAGTATTGGCAATACTCGCCTTAAATTACGGAATGAATATTAAAGTACCAAGTCAAACCGTTGGAGAACGATACCTATAGCTATACAGTCATAAATCTTACCGATAGCCTTACAACCGCTGAAGATAACCTGCCGTTTCGAGAGTATAACTTCGATTTCAGAGAAAGAAATTTGTCCTCATTTCAGCGACGGGCATCGCAACTTCATGTATGAATTTCCATATCGAGTGTCAATCCGTTCAGGAACGATACCGCCTTCTATGAAAGACGAACGGCTAAGTCAATTGCTTCACCTATTCTGTGATTCCGAGAGTCAAGCATGGTATTCCCGGAATAAGTTGCCTGAACAGTATTGGAAATTGACACCCTATTCCACGGTACAAATATTATAATGTAGAGAGAAACCGTTCTGTATTGTTACACATTTTATGGAGACAAACTTCTAATCGATGGACTACCTTCCGAGAACCTGTGCCGCTCTGACGAGAGTATAACTTCGTGTTTAGCGAGACGAATTAGTATATCTTTTGGATACGGATACCATAATTTCATGTGTGACCAGGAAGACCGAGGGTGGAACCGTTACAGAACGATACCACCATCTTTGGTAGTCGAACGGCTATGCCAATAGCTTCGCCTGTCCTATGGTTTCAACAGTCAATCCAAGTATTCCAGTAGTAAATGTGCTGAACTGTATTAGCGATTGACACATTAATTCACGGTGTGAATATTAAAGCAGGCCGGCTGGCCGTAGTAGAACATGACCTATTCATGTAGGGACAAACTTCTTGCTGAATGCCTTACCCTCCGAAAAACTGAGCAGTCGTATCGAGAGAATAACTTCGCGTTCAGGGAAACAAATTAGTATACACATTACTGAAGGGAACATTATATTCATTTATGAATTAGAAGGTCGAGTGTCAAATCGTTCGGTGTCGTGACCGCACTGTCTGATAGTCCAAGGCCTACGTCAATAGCTTTCCTTTTCCTTTGATTCGGAGAGTCAAACCAGGTAATCCTGGTGTGAATCCGCTGTACGGAATTGGCAATAGGTACCTCAGTTCACGGTTTGGATATTAAAGCAGGCCGTCATACCGTTGTATAACAATACAAATAGGTGTAGAGTCAAACTTGTTACAGAATGTCTTACCCTCCGAATAATTAAGCCGCTGTATCGAGAGTATAACGCTAAGATCAGAGATAGAAACTAGTATACACTTTAGTTACGAGCACCTTAATTTCATGTATGAATTAGAAGATCGAGGGACAAGACGTTCGAGAACTGTACCACCTTTCTTTGAGACTCGAACGGCTATGTCAATAGCTTCACCTATTCTTACGATTCCGATAGTCAATCCTGGTATTCCAGGTATAAATTCGCTGAACAGCATTGGCAATGGACACATTAATACACGGTATGGCCATTAATGCGGAGCGTAAATTCGTTTCAGACAGTTACCACTTGGTATAAAGTCAAATGTTTTACCGAAGATCTTACCCCCTGAAAAACTAACCTGTTGTATCGAGAGTACAACATCGTGATCATTGGGACGAACTAGTAAAGATTTTAGTGGCGAGCACGTTAATCTCATGCATGGATTAGAAGACCGAGTGTCAAACCGTTCGAGGACTTTACTTCGCTCATTGAGAGACGAATGCCGAAGTCAATAGCGTCACCTATTCCGAGATTCCAAGTGTCGAATCATGTATTTCGGGAGCAAATCCGCTGAACACTATTGGCAACAGATACCTTAGTTCACGGTTTGATTATTAAAGTGGAGAGTCATGCTGTCGGAGAAAATTATCTACTCATATAAAGTCATTCATATTGCCGAATACCTTACCCTAGGAGAACCTATCCCGCTGTATCGAGTGTCTTACTTGTTGCTCACGGAGACAAATCAGTAGACATTATAACAGAAACACACCTTATTTTCCTGCATGAACAGAATAATCGAGCGTCAAACCTTTCGAGATCGAGATCCCATCTCCTTTGACAGTCGAACGTCTGAGAAAATAGCATCACCAATTCTGTGATTCCGAGTGTCAAAGCTGGTATTTCAGAAGCAAATCCGCTGAAGTGAATTGCAATAGACGTCTCAATTCACGCGATGAAGATTAAAGTAGAGCGCCAAACCATTTGAGAACGTCATCAATTTCTATCTAGTAAAACCTTTTACAGAAAGGCATACCTGCGCTGAATGTAACCCGCTGTGTCGAGAGTATAACATCGCGTTAAGAGAAGCACATTAGTGTACATTATAATGACGGCATCTAATGTTAATGTATGAATTGGAAGGTCGAAGGTAAAACCATATAGGATCGTTACCACCTTAACTGAGAATCGGACGCCTCAGTTATTAACTCCACCTATACTATATTACCGAGAGTCAAATCAGGTATTCCGCGAGTAAATCCACTGAACAGTATTGGCAATAGACACATTAATCCGCAGTACGAATATTGAAGTAGAGACCTAAACCGTCGGCGAACATTACCAATTCGTACTAAGTCATTCTTCTTACCGTATGCCACTCCTTCCGTGAACTTCGTAGTGACGGGCCTATCAATTTCACGTATGAATTAGAAGACCGAGTTTCGGACCGCTCGAGAACGTTGCCACCTTCTGTGAGAGAAGAACGGCTGAGTCAATAGTTTCACCTATCATGTAGTTCGGAGAGATAAACCAGGTATTCCAGGAACAATTCCGGAGTACACTATTGGCAATAGACTACTTCGATCACTGTGTAAATAGTAAAGAAGGAGCCAAACCGTTGTAGGACTTTCCATACTAGTACAGAGTCTAACCTTTTACCGAAGGCCCTAGCTTCCGAGAAGCTAACCCGCTGTATAGGGGGTGTGACTTCGTGTTCAGAGAAGCAAGTTAGTATAAATGTAGTGGCAGGCACCATAACGTAATATACTAAATAGAAGGTTGAGTGTCATTCCATTACAGAGCGATACCCCCTTCTTTGTCAGGCGAACTGCTACAGTCAATAACTTTACTTATCCTGTGTTCTGAATGTCAATCGAACTAAACCGGGAATTAATCCGCTAAATAGTATTGGCAAACAACACCTTAATTCAAGGCTTCAATTCTGAAGTAGAGCGTCCAACCGTTGTAGAACGTTACCTACTCGTATAGGTTCAATCTTTTTAACGAAGCCCTAAACATCCGAAAACACAACCGCCAGTATCGAGGGTATAACATCGTGTTCAGAGAAACAAATTATTATTCCTATTAACCACGGGCACCATAATTTCGTGTATGCGTTAACAGATCGACGGTCAAACCGTTGGAGAGCGATTGCACCTTCTTTGAGAGATGAACGGCTATGTCAATAGCTTCACCTATCCTGTGATTCCGAAACACAAACCAGGTATTGCCGGAGATATCTATTTATCACTATATGCATTGGACACACTATTTCACGGAATAAATATTAGAATGCAGAATAATCCCTTTGTAGAACCTTACCTATTGGAATAGTGTCATACTTTGTACCCAAGGCCTGACCTTACGAGAACGTAACCCGCTGAAACGAGAGTATAACTCCATGTACAGAGAAACAAATTATAATACATTTTGGGACGGGCACCATAATTTCATGTACGTGTAAGTAGATGCAGAGTCAAGCCGTTTGAGAACGTCGCCGCCTTCCTTGAGTGTAGGACTGCTAAATCCATAGCTTCAGGTATCCTGTTATTCCTATGGTCAAACTAGGTATTCCGAAAATCAATCCTCTGTACACTATTGGCAATGGACACATGATTTCACGGTTTGAATATTAAAGTAGTGCGTGAAACCGTTTGAGAACGTTACCATTTTGTACAAAGTCAAACGTTTTATCAATTATCATACCTACCGAGAACCTAACACGCTTTAGCGAGTGTCTCCCTTACTGTTCACGGAAACAATTAAGGAGACATTACAGTGGAAGGACACCTCATTATTATGTATAAATATCAACATCGAGAGACCAAGCGTTCGAGAACGTTACCATATGCTTTGAGCTTTCCGCAGCTATCAATAGCTTCATATATACTGTGATTAGGAAAGACAAACCAGATATTCCTGGAGCAAATGCGTTGTACAAAATTGGCAAAGACAGCTTAGTTCACGGCTGGAATATTAAAATAGAGCGTCACACCGTTTGAGATCGTTACCAGTTAATACAAAGTCAAGCGCTTTAACGAAAGCCTTACTCTCCGAAAGCCTATCGCGACGCATCGAGAGTAAAACATGGTGCTTAGTGTAACAAATTAGTATACATTTTAGCTAGGGGCATCTTAGTTTCATGTATGAATTAGCAAATCAGGTGTAAAATTGCTTGAAAACGTTACCACATTCTTTGAGGTTCAAACGGCTGAGGCAATAACTTCGCCTATTCTGATATTCCGAGAGTCAAACCTGGTACATCAGGAGCAAGTCCTCTGGAACAGTATTGTCAGTAGATACCATTATTCACGATATGAATATTACAGTAGAAGGTCAATTCGTTGGAGAGTAGTGCCAATTGGTATAGAATCATTCTTTTCACCGAAAACGTTACGCTCCTATAACCTAACCTGCTGATGCGGGTGTCATGCTTAGTGCTCACGGGATCAGATTAGTAGATATTATAGCAGCATCACAGCATATTTTCGAGTATAAATTAGAAGATCGAGTGTAAAACCGTTCGAAAACGTTACCACCTTATTTGAGAGTTAAAAGGCTAACACAATGGCCTCACGTATCGCGCGTTTCCGAGATTCAAACCAGGTATTCTGGGAGCAACTCCGCTGGAAAGTATAATAGACACCGTATTTCACCGTATTAATGTTAAAGCTGTAGAACGCTACAAACTGGTGTAGGATCAAATTTTTTACCGAGGACATTCCGAGTTGTGTCTTATCTTCCGAGGTCACAACCCGTTGTATCAAGAGTATAACTTCGTTTTCAGAGAAGGAAATTAGTATTCATTTCAGTTACGGGCACCTTAACTTCATGTATGAATTAGAAGATCGAGGGTCAAATCGTTCGAGAACGTTACCACCTTCTATGAGAGTCGAACGGATAAGTAAATAGTTTCTCCTATCCTGTGACTCCAAGAGTCAAATAGGTACTCTGGGAGTGAATCCGCTGAACTATATTGGCAACAGACACCTTCACAATATTGAAGTTACAGTTAAGCGTCAATCTGTTTGAGAGCGATACTAATTGGTATAAGGTCAAACGTGTCACCGAAGGCTTTACCGTCCCAGAACATAACCCGCTGTAGCGATTGTCATGCTTAGTGCTCACAGAAACAAATAAGTAGACATTTTAGCAGATGGAAGACATACATTCATGTATAAATAGAAAGATCGACAGTCAAAGCGTTCGGGAACGCTACCACCTTTGTTGAGAATAGAACGGCAAAGTCAATATCTTCACCCATCCTGTGATACATAGAACTAAACCAGGTATTTCAGGAGCAAATCCGCTGAAGTGTATTGCCAATAGACACCTTAATTCACGGATTGAATAGTAGAGTAGAGCGTCACAACTTGTGAGAACATTACAATTGCTAGGAACTGAGACGTTTTACCGAATGACATACCATTCTTGAAGACTCACACGCCGTATTTAGAGAATAGCTTCATGCTCAGGTAAACACATTAGTACACAACTTAGTGTCGTCACCTTAAATTCATGTGTGAATTAGAATATCGGTGGTCACACCGTTGAAGAACGTTACCACCTTTTTGAGAGTCGATCGGCTAAGTGAACAGCTGCACATATCCTATGACTCCGAAAGTCAAACCAGTTATTCCGGGAGTAAATGCCCTCTGCACTATTGGTAATAGACACCTTCATTCTCGGTTTGAATATTAAAGTAGAAGCTCAATCCGTCGGAGAATATTACGAATTGGTACAGAGTCATTCTTTTTACCGAATACATTACATTCCCAGAATCGATCCCGCTACAGCGAGTGTCATGCTTAGTGTTCACGGAAACATACGTGTAGACATTATAGCAGAAGCACACCTTATGTTTATATATGAATTAGAAGACCTTGCGTCGAACCGTTCGAGAACGTTTCCACCTTCTGTGCGAGGCGAACGGCTAAGTCAATAGCTTCATCTATCCTGTAGTTAGGCGTGTAAAAGCAGGTATTCTGTCCGTAAATACGCTGAACGGTATTGGCAATAGACGACACCTTAAGTCACGGTTTTAATATTATAGTGGAGCGTCACTCAATTGAGAACGGTACCAATTGGTACAAAGTCAATCGTTTTACTGAAGACCTTACTCTCCGTACGTCTAATCTGCTGTATCGAGGGTATAACATCGTGCTCAGAGGAACATACTGCTATACATTATGGATACGAGCACCTTAATTTAATGTATCAATTAAAGGATAGACGGTCAAGCTGTTCGAGAACGATACCGTCATCCTTGGAAGGTGAACGGATAAGTCAATAGACCTGCGATTCTGAGATTCAAATGAGGTATTCGGGCAATGAATTCGTTGTGCAATAATAGCATCATTCACATTATTTCACGAGACAAATATTACAGTCCACTGTCAAGCCGTTGTAGGCCGTCACCTATTGCAATGAAGTCAATCTTTCTACCGAATGCCTCACTTTCCACGAAGCTAACCCGCTGTATCGAGATTATATCTTCGTGTTCAGAGAAGCAAATTAGTATGCACTTTAGCGACGGGCACGATAATTTCATCTTCGAACTATAAGATCGAGTGTCATACTGGTCGAATGCGTCACAAGCATCTTCGTGAGTCGGCTGCGTCAGCGGCTTCACCAACAATTGTGATTCCGTGAGTCAAGCATGACATTCCAGGAGAGAATCCGTTGAGCTGTATTGGCAATAGACAAAAAAATCACGGTTTGACATTAAAGTAATTCGTCAAATCGTTTGACACAGTTACCAATTGGTATAATGTTAAACGGTTTAACAGAGGCCTTACCATCCGATGAGCTGACCCGCTGCATCCAGAGCATAACTTCGTGGTCAGAAAAGCAAAATAGAATAAATTCTGTTCACAAGCAGCTTCATTTAATCTATGAAACGGAAGGTCGAGTGTTGTACCGTGCGAGAGCGTTAGCAACTGCTTTGAGAGTCGAACGGCTAAATCAATAGCCTCACCCATCCTGTGATACCGAGAGTCATCTCAGGTAATACACGAGTAAATCCGCTGAACAGTATTTGCAATGGACACCCTGTTTCACGGTTTGACTATTATCGTAAAGCGTCAAGCCGTTGCAGAGCGTTACGTATTCGTATAAAATCATGCTTTGTACCGAATACCTTACCTTCCGAGAACCTAACTCGCTGCAGCGTGTGTCTTGCTTAGTGTTCACCGAATCAAATTAGTAGATATTTTAGAAGACGGACACTTTAATTTCGCGTTTCAGACAGATGATCGAGGGTCAAACCATACGAAAATATTACCACCTACTTGTAGAGTAGAACAGCTGTGTCAATAGCTTATCCTATCCAGTAATTCCTCGATTCAAACCAGTCATACCTGGAGTAAATGCGCTGTACAGTATTGGCAGAAAGCACCATAATTCACAGTTTGAATATTAAAGTACAGTGTCGAACCCTTGCAAAACGATACACATTTGTATCAAGACATCCTCATTATCGACGACCATACCCTTCGAAAAGCAAACCCGCTGCATCGAAAAAATAACATCGTGTTCAGTGACATGAATTAGTATACGTTTGAGCGACGACCACATTAATTTCAAGTATGAGTTAGAAGATCGGGTGTCAAACCGCTCGAGAACATTTCCACATTCTGTGAAAGCCAAACGGCTATGTCAATACTGGAAAACCGGGAGTATGACCGCTGATGGGTATTGGCAATAGACGCAACAATGATCGGTTTAAATATTAAAGCAGGCCGCCAAACTGTTGTCGAAAACTACATATATGTGAAGGATCTATCTTCCTACAGAATGCCTTACACACCGAAAAAATAACCCGCTGTATCGAGAGTATAACACCCCGTTCAGAGGTACAAACTGGTATACATTTTAGTTACGAGCACCAAAATTTCATGCATGAATCAGAAGGTCGATGGTCAGACTTTTCGAGAGCGTTCCAATCTTCTGTGAGGGACGAACGGCTAAGTCAACAGCTTCAAGTCTCCTGCCATACTTAGAGTCAGGTCAGGTAATCCGAGAGTAAACCCCTGAACATTATTGGCAATAGACACCTTGGATCACGGTTTGAATATTAAAGTAGAGTGTCAAACTGTTTGAGAGCGTTTGAAATAGCTATAAAGTCAAAGTCTTACTGAAGGCCTAACCTTCCGCGAATCTCACCGGCTTGATCGAAAAAATATGATCGTGTTCAGAGAATGAAATTTGTATTCATTTCAGTGACGGCCACCTTAACTTCATGTATGAATTAGAAGATCGAGGGACAGACCGCTCTAGAGCGATACCACCTTCCGTGAGATTCTAAGGGCTTAGTCAATGGCTTGACGTAGTGAGATTCGGGGAGTCAATCCAGGTATTCCGGGAGTAATCACGCTAAACATTATTAGTAACAGATTCCCTAATTCACGGTATGAATATTAAAGGAGGCAGTGAAACCGACGGAGAACATTACCCATTCGTATAAAGTCATTCTCTTTACCGAATACATCAACTTCCAAGTACACATCCCGCTGCAGCGAGTGCCCTGCTTAATGTTCTCGGAAGCATATTAATAGACATTTTAGCAGACGGACACAGCATTTTCGTGTATACGTATAAACACTCAGTGTCGCAGCGTTCGAGAACGTAACTACCTTCTTTGAGCTTCGTATGTCTATGTTACTTGATTCATATATCCTGTGATTCATAAAGTCAAATTGCGTATTCTCGGAGCAAGTGCAGTGAACAGCATTGGCAATAGACACCTTAATTCACGATTTGAATATTAAAATTGTGTGCCAAAGCGTTTGTGCACGTTACCAATTGTCATGAAATCAAACGTCTGGCCGAAGGCAGTACCTCCCGAGTAGACCAACCCTTTGTAGGGTGTGCCGTGCTTAGTGGTCATGGAAACATATACGCAGACATTTTAATGACCGGCACCTTGATTTCATGTCTGAATTAGGTGGTCGACATTCGAACAGTTCGAGATCGTTACATTCTTCGTTGCAAGTCCAGCGGCTAAGTCGGTAGCTTCACCCATCCTGTGATTCCGTGAGTCGTACCAGGTATACCGAGACTGATCCGCTGAACACGTTTGCTAATAGACACCTTAATTCACGGTTTGAATATTAACACAGAGCGACAATCCGTCTGAGATCGTTACCAGTAGCTATAATGTCAAACGCTTTACAGAAGGTCTCACCCTCCGAAAAACTACCCAGCTGTATCGAGAGTACAATTTCGTTTTCACATAAGAAAATTAGCATTCATTTCAGTGACGGACACCTTATGTACGAATTAAAAGGTCGAGGCTCCAGCCGCACAGGAACGTTGCCACCTTATGTTAGAGAACAGCTATGTCAATAGCGTCACCCCTCTTGCGATTGCTGAGTCAAACCAGGTGTTCCAGGACTAAATCCGCTGAACAGTATTGGTAGCAGACACCTTCATTCAGGGTTTCAATATTAAAATACAGCATAAAACCGCTGCAGAACGTTACGTATTCGTATAAAGTCATGGTTTGTACCGAATACCTTACCTTCGGAGAACCTAACACGCTGCAGCGTGTGTCTTGCTTAGTGTTCACCGAATCAAATTAGTAGATATTTTAGAAGACGGACACTTTAATTTCGTGTATGAAATGGAGTATCGAGCGTCAAGTCATTGGGGATGGTGACCACCTTCTTTGGGACTCGAACGTCTAAGTCAGTAGCCGCAACTATCCTGTGACTTCTAGTGCCAAGCTGGGTACTCCGGGAGTAAATGTACTGTAGAGTACTGGAAATAGACATCTTAATTCACCGGTTTATATACTAAGGTAGATCGTCAATCCGTTTAAGAATGGAAGCAAATGGTATTAAGTCAAACGTTTTGCTGCCTTGCCATCCGAAAGCATATCCCGCTGTACGGAGTGTACATCATCGTGCTCAGAAGAACAAATTAATATACGTTTTAGCGACGGACACCATACTTTAATGCATCAATTAGATGATCGAGTGTCAGACCGTCCGAGATCGTTACCACCATCCTTTAAAGTCGAACGACGGAGTTAACCCTTTGTACTCTGGGTAATTTTTGAGATGAGGTTCCAGCAACTCCAGATCATTTTGGTCATGAGCTGCCACCTGCTACGAACGTAATTACAATGTTGCTAACTCCGGGTGATTTTAGCCATGACCTATCCGTTAGTCCGATAGTATTTAATATGTTGCGATCGCGCATCTGAGTAAAATCCACTCTTTGTAACTATTATTTCTTGCCATTTTACGGTAAAGTAATATAGAAATAAATATTCTGACGCATAAAACTTTCATCATGAAGGATCGGTTTGGCACTGCGCAAACGTGTGTCGCTGTGGAAATTTTTCAGAGATCATATCGCCAAAAAAATTTTGNCGCTGCAGCGTGTGTCTTGCTTAGTGTTCACCGAATCAAATTAGTAGATATTTTAGAAGACGGACACTTTAATTTCGTGTATGAAATGGAGTATCGAGCGTCAAGTCATTGGGGATGGTGACCATCTTCTTTGGGACTCGAACGTCTAAGTCAGTAGCCGCAACTATCCTGTGACTTCTAGTGCCAAGCTGGGTACTCCGGGAGTAAATGTACTGTAGAGTACTGGAAATAGACATCTTAATTCACCGGTTTATATACTAAGGTAGATCGTCAATCCGTTTAAGAATGGAAGCAAATGGTATTAAGTCAAACGTTTTGCTGCCTTGCCAT
>NIJG01009013.1:0-10655 GCA_002201625.1 Euglossa dilemma
CATGAATGGTGGTATCGTTCTCGAACGGTTTGAATCAAGATATTCCAACTCATACATGAAGTTATGGTATCGTCAATAAAATCTATACTAATATCCCCGTTTAGCTCTGAAAACCAGAGGATGTTCGAAGCCATTGACATAGTCCTTCGATTCTCAAAGAAGGTGATAGCGATCTCGAACGGTTTGACACTCAATCTTCTACTTCATACATGAAATCATGGTGCCTGGGCGTGAAATGTATACTATCTTGTTCCTCTGATCACCTTATCACTCTCGCGATACAGAACGTTAGGCTTTCGAAGGGTAAAGTCATCAATAAAACGATTGACTTAATACCGATTGGAAATGCTCTCAAACGGATTGACGCTCTACTTTAATATTCATATCAATAATTAAGGAGTTTAATAGCAATAATGATCAGCGGATTTACTCCCAGAATACCAGCTTTGGCTGTCGGTACCACAGGGTAAGTGATGCTGTTGACTTAGCTGCGCGACTCTCAAAGAAGGTGACAACGTTATCCAATGGATTGATATTCGATCTCCTAATTCATACATGAAATTAAGGTGCCCGTCGCTAAACGTCCACTAATTTTTTTCTCTGAACACGAAGTAATATCCACGATACTACTGGTTGTGTTCCAGGAAGGTAATTATTGGGTAAAAAGAATCATTTTGTGTTTTATTGATAATGTTCTCCGGCGGTTCGATTCAGTACCTTAATATTTATACGGTAAATTAAGTTGGCTAGGGACCAAACTGTTTCGGGGATTTATTCCCCGAATACCTAGTTTTACTTTCGGAATCACAGAATGTGTGAAGCTAATTGAACAAGCCGCTCGTCTCTCACTGAAGGTGGTAAAGTTCTCGAACCGTTTAACCCTGGAACTTCTATTTCATGATAAAAATTAAGGTGCTCGTCATTAAATTGTATACCGGTACATACCATTGATCACGGAGTTATACACTCGATACAGCGGGTCAGTTTTTCGGAGGATATGACATTGTGTAAGCAGTTTGACCCTACACGAATAGGTAATACTCTACTCCAGCTTGACAACCTGCTTTGATATTCAAACCGTGAATTGAGGTGTCTATTGCCAATACTGTACACCGCCTTAACTCCCGGAATATCTGGTTTAGCATTCGGAATCACACGATATGTACAGCTGTTGGCTTAGCAGTGTGTCTCTCACTGAAAGTGCTAACGGTCTCGAACGGTTTGACCCTCAATCCTCTCTTTCATAGATGAAATCAAGTTGCCCGTCACTAAAATTTATACTCTTTTGCTTCCCTGACCACGAAGATGTACTCTCGGTAGAGCGCGTTTTCTTCTCGGAAGGTACGGACTTCGGTGAAAAGATAGACTCTCTCCCTATAGTTACCGTTGCAGAAACGTGTGACTCTCTACTTTAATAGTTATACCTGGAAGTGGAGCTTTTAATAACGATACTGTGCAGCGTATTTACACCCGGAATGACTGGTTTGAATCTCGGTATCACTGGATAGGTGAAGCTATTGACTTTGCCGTTCTTCTCTCGCAGAATGTGGTAACGTTCTGGAACGGCTTCATCTTCGATCTTCTAATTCATGCATGGAATTAAGGTGCCAGTCGCTAGCAGGTATATAATTTGTACCTCCGAACACGGTGTTACACTCCCTATACAGCAGGTTAGTTTTTCGCAGTGTATGGTTTTCGGTAAAGCCTCGGACTTTATAGCAATCGTTATCGTTCTCAAACGGTTTAGCGTTCTGTTTTAATATTATAACTGTGAATTAAGGTTTCTAATACCAATAGTGTTCAGCGGAGTTACTCCCGTAATACATGGCATGTCTCTCAAAGTCGCAGAATATGTGAAGCTATTGGCTGAGCTGTTCGAATATCACAGAAGGTGGTAACGATCGCGAACTACTTTTCGCTCGAGCGTCTAATTCATACATGAAACTATGATGCCGTCACCAAAATGTATATTAGTGTGTTCCTCCAAGCACGAAGCTATATACAGGAGTTCCAGCGGGCTAGCTTCTCGAGCGATAAGGCTTTCGGTAAATCTTTTGACTATATAGCAACTGGTAACGCTCTGTAACGGGGTGCCGATCAATTTTAATATTCAACCAGTGGAGTAAGGTGTCTATTTCCGATACTGCTCTGTGGATTTTCTCTCGGATAACCTGGTTCGACTTTCGGTATCGCAGGATATGTGAAGATATTGAGTTAGCCGTTCGACCATCATAGAACGCAGTAACAGTCTCGAATGTATCTGACCTTAGATCTTCTAATTCATACATAAAATCATGGTGCCCGTCACTAAAATGTATATTAACTAGTCCCTCTGTACACGATGGTATAGTATCGATACAGCGGGCTTGGTTTTCGGATGGTAAGGTTTTCAGTAAAGCGTTTGAAATTTTACCAATTGGTATCGTTCTCAAACGGCTTGACACTGTAGTTTAATATCCAACCCGTGAATTACGGTGCCTAATGCCAATACCATTCAACGGCTTTACACCAGGAACACCTCGTTTGACTCTTGGAATGTCAGGATATGTGAATATATAGACTTAGTTGTGCGAGTTCCTAGGACGGTGGGAGCGTTCACGATTGGTTTGGCCCTCGATTTTGTAATCATTACATGAAGGCATGGAGCCCGTCACTAAAATAAGTACTAATGTGGTTCTCTGAACACGAAGTTATACTCTTGATACAGCGGGATAGCTTCTGGGAATGTGACACCTCCGGTAAAGTGTTTGACTCAATGCCAAATGGCAATGTTCTCAGACGGCTTGTCTCTCTACTTTGATATTCTTACTGTAATTCAGTGTATCCACTGCAATTAGAGTGCAGCGGTCAGACTGCCGGAACACCTGGTCCGACCTTCGCAATCGTAGGATAGGTGAAGCTATTGACTTAGCCGTACGAATTCCAAGGCCGGTGGTCTCGTTCCCGAAAGGTTTCACACTCGTCATTTTATTTCATACATGAAATTAAGGTACCCGTCACTAAAATGTATACAAAAGTGTTTCTCTGATCACGAAGTTATACTCTCTATACAGCAGGTTTGGTTCCCGGGAGGTAAGATATTCGGTAAAAAGAATGACTTCATACCAATTGGTAATGTTCTCCAACGGTTTGATCCTGTAGTTTAATATTCAAACCGTGAATTAAGGTGTCAAATGCTAATAATGTTTAGCGCATTTAGTCCCGACATATCTGGTTTGCTTTTCAGAATCAAAGGCTAGATGAAACTATTGACATAGCAGATCGACCCTCAAAGAAGGTGCTAATGTTCTCGGAATGTGTGACACTTCACATTCTAATTCATATATGAATCTAAGGTGTCCGTCAATAAGGTGTGTACCAATATGTTTCTCTGAGCACGAAGTTATACTCTCGATAAAGCGGGTTAGGTTCTTCGAAGGTTAGGCCCCCGGTAACAAGTTTGACTCTATAAAAATTCTTAACGATTGACAACGATTGACTGTGCACATTAATATTAATACAGCGGAAAAGGGAATCTAGTGCCATACTGTACAGGAGATTTGATCCCCGAATGCCTGATTTCACTCTCGGAATCACGGGATAGGTGAGGCTATTGACCTAGACGTTCGACGCCTACAAAAGGTGGTATTGTTCTCCAACGCTTTGTGTCCGGGTGTTTATATGTATACACGAAAATGCGGTGACCGTCTGCTAAAATGTCTACCAATGTGTTTCCGTGAACATTAAGCAGGACATTCGCTACAGCGTGTTGTGTTCTCGGATAGTAAGGTATTCGGTAAAAATAATGACTTTATACGAATTGGTTATGTACTGTGACTGCTTGACTCCCAACTTTAATTTTCGATCCGTGAATTATGGTATCTATTGCCAGTACTGTTCAGAGGATTTACTCTTGGAATACCCGGTTTGACTCTCGGTATCACAGGATGGGTGAAACTAGTCACTCTGCTGTTCGACTTACAGAAATGTTGCTGCAGTTCTCGAACCGTTTGACTCTCGAACTTCTAATTAATACCTAAAATTAGGGTTTCCGTCACTAAAATTAATGATAATTTGTTTTTCTGAGCACGAAGCGAGACACTGCCTGCAGCTGGTTGATTTCTCGCAAGGTAAGGTAATGTGATGAAGAAGGACCTTATACCAACCTGTAATGCTCATCGACGGTTTGACTCTCCACTTTAAAATTTGTACCATGAATTAGGTTGACTGTTGCCAATGCTGTTCAGCTGATTTGACCCCGGAATACCGGGTTTGGCCATCGGAATCACAGGATAGGTGAAGCTACTTACTTATCTATGCGACACAAAAGGAGGGCGGTAACGATCCTCAGCGTTCGTATCTCGACCTCCATATTCACACATGAAGTTAAGGTGCTCATCACTGAAGTGTATACTAATTTGTATCTCTGAACACGAAATAATACTGTGAATTCAGCAGGCGTGGCACTCTGATGGCATGGTACTCGGTAAAAGGAGTTGCTTTATAGAAATTTGAAACTGTTTCAAACGATTTGACGCTCTACATTAATATTCAAAACGTGAACTTAGGCGTCTAATCGCCCATATTGTTTAGCGGATTTACTCCAGGAATACCAGGTTTGACTATCGGAATCACAAGATGTGAGCAGTTATTGACATAGCCGTGCGACTCTCACAGAAGGTCGTAACGTTCTGGAACCGTATCCCTCTCGATCTTCTAATTCATGCATGAAAATAAGGTGCCCGTCACTAAAATGTATTCTAAATTACCTCCTTGGACTCGAAGTTATCCTCTTGATACAGCGACTAAAGTTATCTTAAGGCAAGGTATTCGGTAAAAAGAAGGGCACTAGACGAATTAGTAATGTTCCCCGACGGCTTGAATCCGTACTTTAATATTTGTAGCATGAAATGGGTTGTCCACTGCCATACTGTAACGCGGATTTACTGCCGTTGTACCTAGTTTGACTCTCGGAATCGCAGGATTTCGGATTCTGTTGACATAGCCGTTCGAATCACAAAGAAAATGGTCACGATACCCGACTGTTTGACACTCGTTATTCCACTTCATACATGAGACTAAAGTGCCCGTCTGTTAATCGCTTACTAAAGTATTTCACTAAACCCGACAATATACTCTGGATACAGCGAGCTTTGTTCGCGGAAGGAGAGGGTTTCAGTACATGTTTTACTCTATGCCAATGTGTAACGTTCTACATTGGCATGACTCTGTACATTCATATTGATTCCGTGAATGAAAGTATCTATGGCCACCACTGTACGGTGCTCTTAGTCCCGGATTACCTCGTTTGAATCTCGGTATCATAGGATATGTGATGCTATTGACTTTGCCATTCCTCTCTCACAGACTGTGGTAACGTTCTGGAACGGCTTCATCTTCGATCTTCTAATTCATGCATGGAATTAAGGTGCCAGTCGCTAGCAGGTCCACTACTTCGTTCCCGTGAATACTAAGCAATACACTCCCAACGGCGGATTGGGCTTCTCGGAAGGTGCGGCCATCGGTAACAGGTTTGATTATATACGATTGGGTAACGTTCTACAACGGTTTGCCGCTCGACCTTTATATTCATACCGTGAAACTGCGTGTCTAATGCCAATAATGCACCGCAGGTTTAGACACGTATTAACTGGATTGACTCTTGGCATCGCAGGATAGGTGAACCTATTGACGCAGCAGTCCGACACACAGAGACGATGGTAACGTTCTCGATCGGTTTGACTCTCGGTTTTGCTATTCATACATGAAGATAAGATGTCTTTCTGCTAAAATGGTGACTGCATGACCACTGAGCGAGGCAATACATACAGCGCGTTAGACTACACGGATGGAAAGGCCTTCGGTAAAAAGTTTGACTCTGTACGAATGGGTAACTTTCTAAAACGGAATGACGGTCAGCTTTAATATGCACTCCGTGATCTAAGGTGTCCATAGCAAAAACGATACTGGATATTTACTGCGGCGTACCTCGATTGTCTCTCATTGTCACAGGATTGGTTTAGCTATTAACTAAGCTGTTCGTCACTCAAAGAATGTGGTAATGTCCCCGAACCGTTTGGCACCCGATCTTCTAATTCCTACATGAAATGAAGATACCCGTCACGAAAATGTATACTAATTTCTTCCTCCAAACACCATGTCCTACATTGGATATAGCGCGTTAGGCTATCGGATTGTCTGGTCTTCAGTAAAACGTTTAACTTTACACCAATTGCTAACGTTCTCAAACGTTACGACGCTGTATTTTAATATTCAAACCGTGAATTAAGGTGTCAAATGCTAATAATGTTTAGCGGATTTACTCCCGAAATACCTGGCTTCACTTTCCAAATGACTGGATAGGTGAAGAAATTGTCATATCGGTTCGACTCTCAAAGGGTCAATGGCAAGAGCGGGATAGGTTCTTGGTAGGCAAGGTATCCGGTAAAAATTTTGACTTTATACAATTTGTTAAAGCTCTACAACAGTATGTCTCACTACTTGAATATTCATAGTGAGAATTACGGTGTCTGTTGCCAATACTCTTCAGCGGATTTATTCCAGGAATACAAGGCTTGACTCTCGGAATCACACGATAGATCAATCTACTGACTAAGCCGCTCGAGTCCTAATGAAAGTGGGAATGATCTCGAACTGTTTGACACTCGATCGTCTACTTCATACATGCAGCGAAGGTGCCCGTCACTGAAACGAATTCCTATTTCTTCCTCTGAATACGAAGTTATACTCTCGATACAGTGGGTTAGTCTTTCGCAGGGTAGGTCCTTTGGTAGCGTCCTTGACTTTATAGCAATTGGTAACGGTCTCAAACGGTTTGACATTCTATTTTAATATCCAAACCGTGAATTAAGGTGCTTTTTCCAAAATCCTTCAGCGTACTAATACCTAGAATACCTGGTTATACTCTCGGAATCGCAGGACAGTTGAAGATATTGACTAAGAATTTCGAATGTCGAAGAAGGTGGTCACGCTCCCGGACGGTTTGACCATAGATCCTCCTATTGATAAATGAAATTAAGGTAACCGGCTGCTTTAATCTACTAATACGTTCCTGTGAAACCGGTGCAAGACAATCGCTACGGCGCCTTGCGTACTCGGAATGTATGGTATAGGTAATGAAGAATGATTTTATACCAAATGATGATGTCTCCGACGGTTTGAATCTCCACCTTAATATTCATGACGTGAATTACGGTGTCAATTGCCAATAGAGTTCAGCGCATTTTGGCATAGAACACGTGATCTGACTCCCGCAATCACAGGATAGGAGAAGCTATTGACTTTGACGTGAGACTTTCAAAGAGGGTAGGATCGTTCTGCAACGGTTCGACGATTTTGCTAGGCACACATGAAAAAGGCAGTACGTCAGCTCACATGTCATCTGATTCGCTTCCGTCAACTCTTAGGCATGGCACTTCGCGCAGAGGATTTGGTTCTCGGATAGTAACGTATTCGGTAAAAGGAATGACACTATAACTACTGGTAATGTTCTCGGACTATTCGACTCGCTACTTTAATACTCATGCCGTGAATTATGGTGTCTATTGCCAATACCATTCACCGGAATTTCTCCAAAAATACCAGGCTTGACTCTCGGCATCACTGGATAGGTGGTGCTATTGACTGATCCGTTCAACTCTCAAACAGGATGGTAATGTTCTCGAACGGTTTGACACTCGATCTCTTCTAATTCATGCATGAAATTAAGGTGCTCGTCAAAAATGTATACTATTTCTTTCCTCTGAACACAGTGTTATACTCCAAAAAAACCGAGTTAATATTTTGGAGGGTAAGGCATTCTGAACGTAGTTTAAGCCTATAACCTAAGGGATTGTTCTTCAACGGCCTGACGGCCTGCTTTATTACTCAAGCCGTGAATAAAGGAGTCTATTGCCCATCATACCCTTCAGCGGATTTACTTCCGCAATACCTGGTCTGCCTCTCCGAATCACAGAGTGGGTGAAACTATTGACTTCGCTCTTCGATCGTCAAAGATGGTGGTAGCGTTACCGAAGGCCAAGTCTGTCGATCTTTCTATTCATACATGAATATTTGGCTTCCGTATGCTAAAATGTCTACTAATTTGAATCCGTGAACACTAAAGAACACACAAGGTACAGCGGGTTAGGATCTCGGAAGGTAATGTAACTGATAAGAAGGCTGATTTTATAACAGTTGCTAGTATTCTTCAACGGATAATGTCTATATTTTAATTTTCATATCGCGAGATAAGGTGTCTGTTGCCAGTACTTTTCATCGGATTGTCTTCCGTAATACCTGGTTTGACTCTCTGAATTACAGAATAGGTGAAGCTACTGTTTTAGCCGTCCGTCTCCAAACAAGGTGGTAACATTTCCGAACGGTTTGACACACGAGCTTCTAATTCATACATAACGTTAAGGTTCCCGTCACTAAATTGTATAACAATTTGTTTGTCTGTGCCCGAGCTAATACTCACGATACAGAGGGACAGGATCTCCGAAGGTAAGGCCTACGGTAAAATGTTTGACCTTATACCTATTGGTAACGTACTACAACGGTTTGACGCTCTACATTAATATTTAAACCGTGAATTGCGGGGTCCACTAACAATAGCGTACAGCGGACTGACTCCCGGAATACCTGGTTCGACTATCGAAAAAACCTGGTATGTGAAGCCATTGACATAGCCGTTCGTCGCATAATGAAGGTTGGATCGTTCTCGCAAGGTTTCACGCCCAATTATTCTGTTCGTACATGCAAATAAGGTGTCAGCCTGCGAACATGTCTACTAACTTGTTTGCGTGCACTAAGCATGACACTCGCTACAGCGGGATAGGTCTTCGGAATGCATGGCAGTCTTCAACAAGCTTCACCCCACACTTGTAGTTAATGTTCTACATCGGTTTGACGGCCTGTTTCAATATCGAAACCGTGAATTAAGGTATCTGTAGCCCTTACTGTTGAGCGGATTTACTTGCGGACTACACGGTTTGCCTCTACGAACCACAGGGTAGGTGAAGCTATTGACATAGACGTTCGAATCTCAAAGAAGATGGTAACTTTCTCGAATGGTTCGACCGATTTTCTTATTCATAATGAAATTAAGGTACCCGTCACTCAAATGCTTACTAACTTGATCCTCTGAGCACGAAGTTATACTCCCGATGAAGCGGATAAGCTTCGCAGATGTTACGGCCTTCGATAGAATGCTTGAATTTATACTAAACGGGTAACGCTCCCAAACGGTTTGACGCTCTGCATTAATATTCTAGCCGTGAATTGAGGTGTCTAATAACAATACTGTTCAGCAGAATAACTACCGGAATATCAGGATTGACTTTCGTTATCACAGGAATGGTGAAGCTATTGATCCAGTCATTCGTCTCTCACAGATGATGGAAACGATCTCGAGCGGTTTGGCCCCCATCTTCTAATTCATACATGTATAGAAGGTGCCCGTCACTGAAATGAATACTAATTTCCTTCTCTGAACACGAAGTCATACTCTCGATACAACGGAATAATTTCTGTGAGGGTAAGGTCTTCGGAAAACTTTAGAATTTATAGCAATTGATAACGTCCTCAAATGATGAGGCGCTCTATTCTCATAGTCTAACCATGAAATAAGGTGTCAAATGCCAATGCCATTCAGTGGAATTACTCCCCGAATACCTGTCTTGACCCTCGGATTCACAGGATAGGTGTAGCTATTGATTTAGCCATTCGACTCTTAAAGAAGATGGCAACGTTCTCGCATGCTTTGACACTGGATCCTCCTATTCAATCATGGGTATAAGGTGTCCGAATGCTAAAATGATTTCATATTTGTTTCTGCGAAAATTAAGCAAGATAATTGCTACAGCGGGTTGGGACCGCTGAACGTAAGGTGTTGGGTAAATTTGAAGACCTGATACCAATTGGATATGTTCTCCTATGGCTTAACTTTCAACTTTAATTTCATACAGTGAATTAACGTGTGTGTAGTGACAATACAGTTTTGCGGATTTACACCCGGAATAACAGGTTATGCTCTCGGAATCACAGGATAGGTGACGATATTGACTTATCCGTTCGACTCTTAAAGAGGGTAGTAACGTTCTCAAATGGTTTGACTCTCGATCCTCTAATTAGTACATGAAATTAATGTGCCCATCAGTACAGTGTATAGTAATGTCTTTCTCTGAACACGATGTCACACTCTCGATACCGCGGGTTAGTTTTACGGACGGTAAGTCTTTCGGTAAATGGTTTGCATCTATATCAGCTGGTAGCGTTCCACAACGGGTTGACGGTCTGCTGTAATATTCATTCGGTGTATTAAGGTGTCAACTGCAAATACGTTTAAGCGATTTTACACCCGGGTACGAGGTGTGCCTCGGCACCATAGGATAGGTAAAGCTGCTGACTTACCCGTTCGAATCTCAAAGAAGGTGGTTCGCTCTCCAACCGTTTGACACTCGATCTTCATAATGAAGTTATGGTACCCGTCACTAAATTGTTCACTAATCTGATCCTATGAAAACAAAGTTATACTCTCGATAGGGCGGGTTAGCTTCTTCGAAGGTTGGACTATCGGAAACGTATTTGACGCAATACCAATAGGAATCGTTCTCCAACAGTTTTGCGGTCTGCATTAATATTCAAATCGTGAATTAAGGTGTCTATTGCCAATT
>NIJG01009133.1:0-11071 GCA_002201625.1 Euglossa dilemma
ACTTGATCGTCCTATTGATCCTTGAAATTAAGGTTTCCGTCTTCTAAATTGTCTACTAATTCGTTCCCGCGAGCCCAAAGCAAGACAATCGCTACGGCGGCTTGCGTTCTCTGAATGTAGGGTGTAGGTTAAAAGGAATGACTTTATACCAATTGGTACAGTTCTACGACGGTTTGACACCATACATTAATATTCATACCGCAAATTAAGGCGTCAATTGCGAAAACTCCTCAATGGAATTACTCAGGTATTACCTGATATGACTCTCGGAATCACAGGATAGGTATAGCTATTGACTTACCCGTTCGAACATCAAAGAGGGCGGAAACGTTCTCGAAAGGTTTGACCATCGATATTCTAATTCATACATGAACTTAAGGTACCGTCACTAAAATGTATTCCAATTTGCTCCTCTGAACACGAAGGTATAATCTCGGAGGGTTAGTCCTACGGTAAAAAATATGACTATATACGAATATGTAACAGTCTGCAGCGGTCTGACGGTGTACCTTAATATTCATACCATGAACTGTGGTGCCTCATGTCAATATTGTTTTGTGCATTATCGCCCGGGATACCTAGTTTGACTCTCGGAATCACAGGATAGGTGGAGCTGTTAACAATGCCATTCGACGATTATAGAAGGTGGTAACGTTCTCCAAAGGTTTCAGTCATGATTTTTTGATGCATATATGTAAATAAGGTGGACGTCATTATAATGTATTCTAATTTGCTACTCCGAACACGAAAAAATGCTCTCGATCCAGCGGGGTAGATTCTCGGATAGTTACGTTTTCGGTAAGTAGAATGACTTTATACCAACTGGTAACGTTCCCCGGCGGTTTGACGGCCTGCTTTAATATGGAAGCCGTGAACTAAAGTTTCTATTGCCATTACTGTACAGCGCATTTACTCCCGTACAATGATTCTGAAAGTCAAACCAAGAACTTCGGAAGTAAATCCGCTTTACAGTACTGGATTTTTACACCATACATATCAAAGTGCAGAGTCAAACCGTTGTAGAACATTACGAATTGGCATAGAGTCAAACTGTTTGCCGACGGCCGTACCTTCCGAGAACCCCTGTAGTAATTGGCTTCTATGGTGTTCATCGGATAAAATTAGTATTCATTTTGGCAGAAGGACAACTTATTTTCATGAATGATTAGGACGATTGAGAGACAGGCCGTGCGAGAACGTTACCACGTTGTTAAAGACTCCAACTGCTAAATCAATGGAAGCACCTGCCCGGTCATTCCGACGGTCAAATCAGGTATTCCAGATAGTCAACTCGCTGCACAGTATTGACAATGGGACATTTGATTCACGATATGCATATTAAAGCAGAAGGTCAAACCGTCGGAGAATATAACCAATTAGTATAGTGTCATTCTTATTACCGAAAACATGCCCTTCTTAGAACCTAGCACGCTGTAGACAGTGTCATGCTTAGGGAGCTGACGGAATCATGTGAGTAGGCATTATCGCTAAAGCACACTGTATTTTCAAATATGAATTAGAGTATTGAGAGTCAAACCGCTCGAGAACGAAGCCACCTTGTGTGAGAGTCCAACCGCTATGCCAATAGCATCCCCTATCCTGTGATTCGTAGGGTTAAACCTGGTATTCCGGGCGTCAGACCGCTGAACAGTTTTGGCAATAAACACCCTAATTCACGGCTTGAACATTAAAGTAGAACGTGAGACCATTTGAGTGCGATACCAATTGGTATAAAGTCAAACGTTTTACCGATGGCGTTAACGTCTGCGATCCTCACCCGGTACATCGAGAGTATAACGACGTGTTTAGATGAAGAAGTTATTATTCATTTCAGTGACGGGCACCTTAACTGCATGTATGAATTTGAAGACCGATGGTCGAAGCGTTCAATAACGTTAGCACCCTCTTTGTGTGTCGAACGGATAAGAAAATAGCTTAACCTATCCTGTAATTCCAGGCGTGAAGCCTGGTATTGCAGGAGTAAGTGCGCTGAAGAGTAGTGGCAACTGACACCCTAACTCACGGTATGAATATTACAGCAGAATGTAAATCCGTCCGAGAACATTACCAATTGGTATAGAGTCATTCCATTTACCGAATTACCTTGATAGAACCTCACCCCATGTAGCGGGTGTCATGCCTAGTGCTCACGGAAACAAATTACTAGACATTTTAGTAGAGGGACACCTTATTTATGTGGTGTGAATAGAAAAATCGAGTATCAAACCGTTCGAGAAGGATCCCACCTTCTTTGAGGGTCGAGCGGTTTAGTGAATGGCTTCTCCTAATCTAGAATTCCGATAGTCAAACCGGGTATTCCGGGAGTCATTCCGACAGCGGACGGCGCAACGGGCACATTTATTCATGATTTGAATACTAATGTACAGAGCCTAATCCTTGTCGAACGTTACCAATTGGTAAAATGTCAAACGTTCTAGCAAAGACTTTACCCTCCGAGAACATAACACGCTGCATCGAGAACATGACGTAGTGCACGGAGAAGCATGTTAGTATACATTTTAGTGGCGGGCACCTTAATTTCATGAATGTATTAGGAGATCTTGTGTCAAACCGTTGGAGAACGTTACTACTTTCGTGAGAGTCGCATAGCTAAGGCAATAGGTTCACCGATCCTGCTATACCAAGAGTAAAACCAGGTATTCTGGGATTAAATGCTCAGTAAAGTATTGGCAATATACACCCTGGTTCACGATACAGATATCAGCGTACATACTCTAACCGTAGTAGAAAGTTACTTATTGGTATAGAGTCAAACATTTCACAGAAGTCCTCACCTTCCGAGACCCAAAAATGCTGTATCGAGAGTATAATTTCGTGTTCAGAGAAACAAATTTTAATACATTTTAGTAACGGGCACTGTATTTTCATGTATCAATAGGATGGTCAGGGTCAAACTGTCCGCGGACGTTACAACCTTCTTCGCGTGTCGTACAGCTAACGTAATAGCTTCAACTATCCCATTATTCCGAGAGACGAACCAGGTAATCCGCGACTAAAACCGCTGTACAGAATTGGTATTAGACACGACATTCCACGGTATAAATATTAATGCACAGAGTCAAGCCGGTGTAGAACGTTACCTATTGCAATACAATCATCGTTTTTACCGAAGGCATCCGTGAAGCTAACCCGCACTATCAAGAGTATAACATCGTATTCAGAGAGGCAAACTGATATACATTTTAGTGACGGGCACTTTAATTTCATGTAGCAAATATAGACATCGAGGGTCAGGTTTCGGGAATGTTGCCACTTTCTTTGACGATCGATCGGCTAATTCAATAGCGACACATATCCTGTGATTCCGATAGCCAAACCAGGTATCCGAGAGTAAGTCCGCTGAAAAGTATTGGCAATTGACACCTCACCTCACGGTTTGAATATTAAGGTTGATGTTCAATCCATCGGAGGACACTTCCAAATGGTATAAAGTGAAACCTTTACAGGACACCTTGCTTTCCAAGGCCCTATCCCGCTGTAGCGCGTGACATGCTTGGCGCTCGCGGAAGCAGATTATTAGGCATTATAGCAGAAGCACACCTTATTTCCTTCTATGAGCGGCATAATCGGGAGTCAAACCCGTCGAGAACGATCCCACCTTCTTTGAAAGTCGAACAGCTAAGTCACTATCTTCACACATCCTGCTATTCCGATAGTCAAACCAGGTATTCCGGGAGTCAGATCGCTGTACGCTATTGGCAATGAACACCTTCTCTCACGATTTGAACATTAAAATACAGCGTAAAGCCGATGGCCGAGCCCTCCGAAAATCAGACCAGCTGTATCGAGAGTATACCACCGTGTTTGTGCAAACAAATTGGTAGACATTTTAGAAGATATACACCTTAGTTATGATTATGATTAGCAAAAGCGAGACTCAAACCCTTCGAGAACGTAACCGCGTCCTTTGAGAGTGGCATAGGTACGTCGATATCTTCACCTATCCTGATAGTCCGAGAGTCAAACCTGGTATTCCAGGAGTAAATCCGTAGAACAGAATTAACAATGGACACCTTAAATCACCCTTGGAATATTAAAGTAGAGAGTCTAAACGTCGGAGAACATTAATAAATGGTATAAAGTCATTCCTATCGCCGAATACCTCACCTTCCTGGAACATAACCCGCTGCAGTGAGTGTCTTCCTCAGTGCTCACGGAAACAAATAATTAGATATTTTAGTAGGCGGGCACCATATTTTCATATATGAATAGAAAAATCGCGATTCAAACTGTTCGAGTACGTTGCCACCGCCTTTGAGTTTCGAACGGCTAAGTCAACAGCTTCACCTAGTCTGTGCTCCAGAGAGTCAATCCTCGTATTCCGGGAGTAATTCGGCTATATATAGTTGGCATCATACACCCTATTTCACGGTATAAATATTAAACTCCAGAGTCAAACCATTGCAGAAGGTTACGAATTGGTATCGAGTCAAACTTTTTACAGCAGACCTTACCTGCCGAGAAGCTAACCCGCCTTATGATCAGTATAACTTCGCGTACAGCGAAGCTAACTAGTATCCATTTGGATGTCAAGCTCCTTAATTTCATGCATCAATTAGAAGCTCTAGAGTGAAACCATTCGGGAACGGTACCGCCTTCCGTGAGAGCCGAACGGCTGAGTCAATAGCTTCAACTATTCTGTAATTCTGAGAGAGAAACCGGGTATTCCGGGAGTAAATCTGCTTGATAGTATAGGCACTAGACACCTTAATACACGGTTCTAATATTAAAGAAGGGCGTGACTCCATTTGAGAACGTTCCGAATTGGTATAAAGTAAAACCGTTTACGGAAACCCAAACATTCCAAGAAAGGAACCCCCTGTATCGTGAATATGTCTTCGTATTCAGTAAAATCCATTAGTATATATTTTTGATACGGTCACCATAATTTCATGAATGAAATGGAATATCGAGTGTCAAACCGTTCGGAAACGAGACCACCTGATATTCGTACGGCTAAGTCAGTAGCTTCACGTATCCTGAGATTCCGACAGGCAAACTAGGTACTCCGAGTGTTAATTCGCTGAACGGTATTGGCAATAGACACATTAATTGACGGCTTAATATTATAGTATGGATGCTAGCCACCGGAGAACATTTCTAAGTGCTATAAATGTATACTCTTTACCGAGTAACTTACCTTCCGTGAACCTAACACGCTGTATCGAGAGTATAACTTTATGTTCAGAGAAGCAAACGAGTATACATTATAGTGACGAACCCCTTAGTTTCATGTATAAATTAGAAGATAATGTGTCGAACCTTTCGTGAACGTAGCCGCCCCCTATGGGAGTCGAAATGCTACGTCAGTAGCTTCGCATGTGTTGTGATTCGGGGAGACAAGCCAGGTATGCCGTGAGTAAATCCACTGAACAGTTTTGGTAATATACGTCTTAATTCGCGGTTTCAACATCAAAGTCGTGCGTCCAACCGTTTGGGAGCGTTACCAATTAGTGAAAAGTCAATTGCTTTACAGCAGACCTCATCGTCCGCGAACCTCACCGGCTTCGTCGACAGTATAAGTTCGTGTTTAGGGAGAGAAACTAGTATTCGATTCAGTGACGTTTAATTCACGGTTTGAATGTTAAAGTAGAGCGTTAATCCGTTTGGGAAAGCTAGCAAATGATATAAAGTCAAATGCTTTACTGAAAGCTTTACTCACCGAAAGCATATACGGCTGTATGGAGTGTATGTCGACGTGCTCAGGGACGCAAATTAGCATCCATTTTAGGGACTGGCACCTTAATATCATGTATGAATTAGAAGATCGAGGGTCAAACCCTTTGTGATCTTTTCCCCTTCTTTCCGCATGGAGCGGCTGAGTCAATAGCTCAACCTATTTTATGATTCCGAATGTCAGATGAGCACTTCGGTAGTAAATCCGCTGAACAGTATTGGCCTTAGGCACCATATTTCATGCCTTGAATATTAAAGTAGAACGACGAACCATTTGAGAACATTACCAATTTGAATGGAGTCAAACCTTTTACCGAAGGCCGTACCTGCCGTGAATCTAACCATCTGTATCGAGAGTATATCATCGTGATGAGTGGAACAAATTACTATTAATTTTAGCGACGGGCACCTTAATTTCATGTATGAATTCGAAGATCGACGATCAAACCGTTCGAGAACGTCACCACCCTCCCTCTTTTAGAATTGAATGGCTGTGGTAATAGCTTCGCATACCCTGTGAATCCGAGAATCAATCCAGATATACCGGGAATATATCCGCCGTACAGTATTGGTCTTAGACACACTATACCACGGTATTGATATTAATATACACAGGCAAACCCATGGAGAGAGTTACCTGTTGGTATAGAGTGAAATAGCCCAACCCGCTGCACCCAGTGTCTTGCTCAGTGTTCAAGGTAGCAAATTAGTAGCATTTACTCCGGGAATACATGGTTTGACTCTTAGAATATTGGAATACGTCAAGCTATGGACTTAGCCGTTCGTCTCCAAAAGAAAGTGATAACGTTCTCGAACGGTTTGACCCTCGATCTAATAAGTAATACATGAAATTATGGTGCCTTTCACTAAAATTCATACTAACTTGCTTCTCTGATCACGAAGCCACACCCTCTGTAGAGCTGGTTAGCTTCTTGGAAGGTAAGGCCTTCGGTAAAATGTTTGAATCTATACGAGTAGATAAAGCTCTACAACGGTTTGACGGTCTCCTTTAATATTCAAACCGTGAAGTAAGGCGTTTATTGCAAATATTGTACTAGGCATTTTCTCCCGGAGTAGCTGGATTGACTCTCGGAATCACACGATAGGTGAAGCCACTGACTATGCCGTTCGACTCTCTAGGAATGTGGCAACATTCTCGAAAGCATTTACTCATGATTTTTCTATCCATGTATGTAAATATGGTTTCTGGCTCTAAAATGTGTACTAGTTTGCTTCTCTCAGCACGCAGTTATAATCTCTATACAGCGTGTTATGTTCACGGAAGGTTAGGTATCCCTTATGGAGTATGACCTTATACCAATTGGTATCGTTCATCCAGCTGTTTGACTCTGTACTATAATACTCATACGGTGTGTTCAGGTGCCTAATGCCAATAATTTTCAGCGCATTTGCTCCCAGAGTACCTGATTTTACTCTCGGAATCACAGGATAGGTGAATCTAATAACAGAGGCGTTCGATTCTCAACTAAGGTGGTAACGATCACGTACGGTTTTGCCCTCGGTCTTCTAATTAATACATGAAATTAAGGTGACCGTCGCTAAATTGTAAATTAATTTGTTTTCCTAAATAAGATGTTATACTCTCAACACAGCGGGATAGGCTTTCGGTGGATAAGGCCATCAATAAGCCGTTTGACTATATATCAATTGGTAACGTTATCAAAATTTTTAACTCCCTACATTAAATTCAAACCGTGAATTAAATTGTCTTTGGCCAGTACTGTACAGTGCATTTATTCCCGTAATAACTGGCTTGACTCTTGCACTCATAGGATAGACTAAGCTATTGACTTAGCTGTTCTTCTCGCAAAGAAAGTGGTAACGTTCTAGAGTAGTTTGACTCTCGAGTTTGCTATTCAATCATGGAAATAAGGTTTCCGTCTGCTAAGATGACTACTATTTCGTTCCCGTGAGCACTAAGCAAGACACACGCTGGTTCGGTGTTCGTTCCAGGAAGATTAATTATTCGATAAAAGGTTTGACTTTATACCAGCTGCTAACGAACGGTTTGCCGCTCAACTTTGGTACCCATACAATGAATTAGTGTGTCTATTGCCAATACTGCGCATCAGATTTGCTCTCGGAATACCTGGTTTGACTAACGGAATCACAGGATATGTGCAGCTATTGACTTAGACGTTTGTCTACCTTAGAAGGTGGTATCGTTCCCGAAAGGTTTCACCCTCGATCTTGTCATTCATGCATTAAATAATGGGACACGTAACTAAAATGAAAACTAATTTCCTTCTCTATATACGAAGTTATACTGTCGTTACAGTGGGTTTGCTTCTCGGTAAGGTACTGCCTTCGGTGAACAGTTAGACCTTATACCGACGGGTAACGTTGTACAACTGTGTCACCCTGTGCATTTATATTGATACCATGAAGATGGATTTTTAATGCTGATACTGTACAGCGGATTTAATCCCGGAATACCTAGTTTGAGTCTCGGAATCACAGGATAGGTGCGGCTATTGACTTAGCTGTGCGACTCTCAAAGAATGTGATAACGTTACCGGACGGTTTGACACTCGATCTTCTAAGTCATACATGAAATTAAGGTGCCCGTAATCAAAATGTTGATCAATTTGTTTCTCTGAACGCGAAGTTATACACACGATACCGCGGGTTGTGATCCCGGAAGGTAAGGTATGCGATAAAGCGTATGATGTTATACAAATTGGTAACGTACTCAAAGGGTTTAACTGTCTGCATCTAATATTCATACCGTGAAATAAGGTGTCTGGTGCCAATACAGTTCTGCGGATTTGCTCCAGGAATAGCAGGTTTGACTTTCGGAATCACAGGGTAGGTGTAGCTACTAACTTAACCGTTCGACTCTAAAAGAAGATGGTATCGTTCTCGAAAGGTTTGACACTCGATCTTTTATTGCATACATGATATTATAGTGCCCGTCAGTAAGAAGAGGAAGCAATATGTTACTCTGTTCACCATGTTATACTCTCGGTACAGCGCGTTATTCACTCGGAGGGTAAAGTCTTCAGTAAGACGTTAGAATTTATAACAATTTGTAGCGTTCTCAGACGGACTGTCGCTCTGCTTTAGTATTCAAACGCTGCCTCAAGGTGTCTTTTGCCAACACTGCATAAAGTATTTACTCCCGGAATGACAGGCTTGGCTCTCGGTACCATTGAACAGGCGAAGCTACCGACCTTGCCGTACGATCCTCAAGGAAGGTGGTAGGTAATGTTCTCGGACGGTTTGACACTCGATCTTCTAATTCATACTGGACGGTAAGGTGCCGACACCAAAACGTATGCTAATTTCCATCTCTGATTACGAAGTAATAATCTAGATACTGCGGACACCTTCTAGGAAGGTAAAGCTTTCGGTATAAATTTGACACTATATCAAAAGGTATCGATCTACAATGGTTTGACCCTTTACTTCCAAATGTATTCCGTGGAAGAGACTGTCTAATGCTAATACTGCACAGAGCATTTACTCCCGGAGTACCTGGTTTGAGTATCGGCATCGTAGGACAGGTTAAGGTATTGTCTAAGCCTTTCGACTCTCAATGAAGTTGTTAACGTTCTCGAACGATTTGACACTCGATCTTCTAACTTATACATGAAAGTAAGGTGCCGGTTACTAATATGGGTGCTAATTTGATTCGCTGTTCACGAGGTAATATTCTCTACACCATGGGTATGTTCGCGGAGGCTATGGTCTTCGGTAAAAGGTTTGACTCCATACGAATAGGTAAAGCTCTACAACGGTTTGATGCTCTGCTGTAATATTCTTACCGTGAAATAAGCTGTCAATTGCCAATACTCTGCAGCGGATTAGTCCTGGAATACCTGGTATGACTCTCGGAATCACAGGATAGGTGATGCTAATGAATTAGCCGCGCGATTCTCCAAGTAGGTGGTATCATTCTGAAACGGTTGGACCCTCGATCCTTTAATTCACGCATGAAATTAATGTGCCCGTCCCTTAAATTTGAACTAATTTGTTCCCCTGAACCCAATGCTATACTTTCGATACGGGGCGTTAGGTTCTCGGCAGGTAAGTCATACGGTAAAAAGTTTGACGTTATACAAAGTGTTAACATTCTACAATGGTTAAACAGTGAACTTTAATAGTTATACCATGAAATAGGGTGTCTAATGACCATACTGAACAGCAGATTTACTCGCGGAATACCTCATTTGTCTCTCGCAATCAGAGGATAAGTGAATCTAATGACTAAGCTGTGCGTCTCTAAATGAGAGTTATAACGCTCTGGAACAGTTTGCCTCTACGTCCTCCAATCCAAACATGGAACTGAGGTGCCCGTCGTTATATGTATTGTAATGTACTTCTCTGATCACGTGGTTGTACTCTCGATAGGGCGGGTTTGGTTCACGGTGGGTCAGGCTTTCGGTAAAAATTTGACTCTACAACATTAGGGAAAGTTCTACAATGGTTTGTCGCCCTACCTTATATTCATACAGTGAATTAAGTGTCCGTGGCAAGTAGTGTACAGCGGATTAAATCCCAGAATACCTTGTCCAACCATCGGAATCACAGGATAAGTGTAGCTATTGATCTAGAGATTCGGCTTTCGAAGTAGGTGGTAACGATATGGAACGGCTTGACGCACGCTCTTCTAATTCGTAAATGAAATTAAGGCATTCACCCCTAAAATGAAAACTAATTTGTTTCCTTGGACAAGAAATTATGATCTCTATTCTGCGCGTTACGTTCTCGGATGCTAAGGCATGCGGCAAAAAGAGTGACACTATACAAATTGATAATGATCTCCGACAGTTTGGCTCGCTAATTTAATGTACATACCGTGAATTATGGTGTCAATTGCCTATGTAATTCAGCCGATTTACTCCCGCAATGACTTCTGTGCATCTCGGAATCACAGGATATGTGAAGTTTTTGTCATAGCAGTGCGACTCCCAATGAAGGTGGTATCGTTGTCGAACGGTGTAACTTTCGATCTTCTTATTCATACATGAAGTTGCGTACGACAGATCGGAGCGACGTACTGCATCTTCTCGATATGATCATTAACCACGATTCTGAACCGTACCCATCTTTTCATATTTTTTCTATTTATTTATACATTCTGTAATTTACTGTCATGAATGTTCCGATTTTTTTTCGAAATTTCAGTTTTAGTTGAAGAAGTTGAATTTCTTAGAATAATTGTCTTTGGAGCTAGTTGAGTGTACGTTTATGGCAATATCTTCTTAAATTGTTTGATACTTTATATGATTGCCTCTATATGTACTTCCGTTGACAGAGCGACACGGCTAGAGTGGACTTGTAGTTGCGTATGCTACATCTGAGCAACGCTAACTGATGGTCTACGTAAATTTCTTTCACTTTGAACTTG
>NIJG01009197.1:0-10313 GCA_002201625.1 Euglossa dilemma
TATCGGAATCGTTCATCTCTCATGGAATATGGGATCGTTCTAGAAATGTTGGCCTGTCGATTCTTCTATTCATATGTGAAAATATGTAGTTCGTCTGCTAATATGTCTACCAATTTGTATCTCTGAACAGAAAGCTATATTCTCGGTACAGCGGGTTTTGATCTCAGGGGGTAAGGTCTTCGGTAAAACGTTTGAGTTCATCCAATTGGTAAGGTTCTCAAACGGCCTGGCATTCTATTTTATTTTTAACTTAATTGTGGTGTCCATTTCTAATAAAGTGGAACGCATTTACACCTATAGTACCTGGTCTTTTCCTCGATTTCATGCGGTAGGTGAGGCTAGTGACTTAGCTGTTCGGCTTTCGAAGATGTGGTGATAATCTCGAAAGCGTTGACTTTGGATGTTCATATTTATACAGAAAAATATGGACTCCGACCACTACAATGTCTACTAATATGTTTTCGTGAACAATACACGGGACAGTCGCTTCAGCGTGTTCGGTTCTCGGATGGTAGGGTATTCGGTAAATAGAATGACCAAATACGAATTAGTAATATTCCCCAACGGATTGGCACTCTACTTTAATATTCATTCAGTGAAATAAGGTGTCTATTGCCAAAACTGTTCAGCGGCTGTACGCCCGGAATTCCTGGTTTGTCTTTTAGAATCAAAGGATAGGTCAAGTTATTGACTAGTTCGACTCTCAAAGAAGGTGGTACCATTCCTTATCAGTTCGACCCTCCATCTTCTAATTCCTACATGAAATTAAGGTGCCCGCCATTAAACTGTATACTAATTTTTACCTCTGAACGCGAAGATATTATATATATACAGAGTGTTATATTGTCCGAAGGTAAGGCCTTCGTTATAAAGTTTGAGTCCATATCGATACGAAACGTTCTACAAAGGTTGGACTCTGGACTTTAATATTTATACCATGCATTAGGTTGTGTGATGCCAATTATGTAAAGCGGATGGACTCCCGGAGTACCTGGTCTGGCTCTCGGAATCACAGGATAGGTGAAGTTATTAACATAGCCGTTCGGCACTCACTAAATGAGGCGACATTCTCGATCGGTTTGGCCCTCGATCTTCTAATTCATACATGAAATTAATTTGCTCGTCACTAAAATGGACATTAATTTGCACCTCTGTACACGAGGATGTAATCTCGGTATAGCGGGTTTGCTTCTCGGAAGGGAAGGCAGTCGCTGTAAAGGTTGACTCTATATCGGTATTTAACGTTCTACAAAGGTTTGACTCTGGACTATAACATTTATACCATGAAATAGTGTGTGTGCGGCCAATACTATACAGCGGATTTATTCCCGGAATATCTGGATTGTCTATCGGAATCACAGGACTGGTATGTTATTGACTTTGCCGCCCGATTCTCAAAGATGGTGGTAACGTTCCCGATCGGATTGGCTTCCGACCTTTGTATTTCATACATGAAATTAATGTGTCCGTCACTAAAATGTAAACTAATATGTTTCTCTGAACCCGAAGTTATTCTTCCGATACGGCGTGTTAGCATCGCGAAAGGTAAAGCTTACGGTGAAGCGTTTATCTCTATACCAATGGGTAGCGTTCTGCAACTGGTTCACGGTCTGCTTTAACATTCATACTCTGCATTATGGTGTGCAATGCCAATACTGTACTGGGCATTTACATCCGGAGCACCTGGTTTGACTCTATGAATCACAGGATTGGTGAAGCTACTGACGTCGCCGTTAGACTCGCACGGAGGGTGCACCCGTTCGCGGACGGTTTGACTCTAGATTATTCTATTCACACATGAATATAATGTATCTGTCCGCTAAAACGTCTACTAATTTGCTTCCGTTAGCACCAAGCAAGACGCACGCTACACCGGGTTATGTTTTCGGAAGGCAAGGTGTTCGGTAAAAGGAAATACTATATACTAATATAGTATATTATAGTATAATAGTAACTTGAAACGTTTTCAAACGGGTTGACGCTCTACTTTAACATTCATACCGTGAATTATGGCGTCTAAGTGCCCATAAGATACAGCGGATTTATTCCCGGAGTACCTGGTTTGACTCTCGGAATCACTGGATACGTGAAGCCATTGGCTTAGCAGTTCTACTCTCAAGGAAGGTGGTAACGTTCCCGAACCGTATAACCGTCGATCATCTAATTCGTAAATAAAATTAAGGTGCCTGTCACTATAATGTGTACTATTTTGCTTCTCTAGACGCGGAGTAATTCATTCGATACAGCGGGTTAGCTTCTCGGTAGGTAAGGTCTTTTGCAAAGGGTTTGACCCTATACCAATCCATAACGTCATGCAACGGTTTGTCTCTGCAAATTAATATTCTTAACCGCGAAATAGGGTATCTAATGCCATACTCTACTCAGGATTTAGTCCCGGAATACCTGGATTGACTTTCGGAATCACTGGATATTTGAAACTATTGACTTATCCCTTCGGCTCACAAGGAATGTGGTAACGTTCCCGGAAGCTTTGACACTCGATCATCTAATTCATACATGAAGTTAGGGTGCCCAACAGTAGATTGGATACTGATTGACTCCACTGCACACGATGTTATACCCAACATACGGCGGGTTAGCTTCTTGAATGGTATGGCCTTCAGTAAAGGGCATCTCTCTATACCAAATTGTAACGTTCTACAACGGCTTCACTGCGTACTTTATTACTTATACCGTGAAATATGGTGTCTGTTGCCAAAACTGAACAGGGCATTTCCGCCCGTAGTGTCTGGGTTGATTCTCGGAATCACAGGATATTTGGAGATATTTACTTAGCCCTTCGACACTAAAACAGGGTAGTATCGTTCTCGAACGGCTTGGCTCGCGATTTTGTTAATCGTGCATGAAAATGGGGTATCCGTCTGCTAAAATGTGTACTAATTTGTGTCCGTTAACATCAAGGAAGACACCGGCTACAGCGGATTAAACATTCGGTGGGTATTTTTTTCAGCAAAAAGTTTGATTCTATACGAATAGGTAAAGTTATACAACGGCTTGACGCTCAACTTTAATACTTGAACCGTGAATTAATGTGTCTGGTGCCAACACTGATCAGCGGATTTTTTCCCGCATTCCTGGTTTGTCTCTCGGAATCACAGTACGTTCGAAGCTATTGACTTTGTCGTTCAAATCTCAAAGAAGTTGTATCGTTGCGGAAACCTGTGACACTTTATCTTGTATTTCGTTCATTAAACTAAAGTGCGCTTCACTTAATTGTATAGCAATTTGCTTCTCTGAAAACGAAATTATGCTCTCGAAACGGAGGGTTAGGTTCTCGGACGGTAAGACCTTCCGTATGAAGATTCACCCTATACGAATTGGTAATGTTCACCGACAGTTTGACTCACTATCTTAATATTCATGCCGCCTGATTAAGTACGTCTATTGCCAACACTGTTCCATGAGATTTACTTCTGGAATATCTGGCAGATCTCTCGGAATCACAGGAAGTGTGAGGCCAATGACATATGTGTGCAACTCACAAAGAAACTGGTAAAGTTCTGGAACAGTTCTACTCTCGATCATCTAATAGAAACATGATATTGAGCTGCCAGTCAATAAAGTGAGTACTAATGCGTCGATCAGATCACGCAGTCATCCTCTAGACGGAGCGGGTTAGCTTCTCGATCGGTAAGGCCGTCTGTAAAACTTTTGACCCTACAACAATGCGTAACGTTCGAAAAAGGATTGAGTCAGCACATTAATATTCATTCCGTGAATTACGCTGTCTGATGCCAATTTTGTTAAGCGCATTTACTCCCGGATTCCCTGGTTTGACTCCCGGAATTACGTGATTGGTGAAGCTATTGACTTAGCTGTTCGAATCTCGAGGAACATGGTATCGTTCTCGGACGGTTTAACCACGATATTCCTTTTCATACATGAAAATAACCTGTTCGGCTGCTGTAATGTCTACTAATTTGTTTCCGTTAGCATGGAGCAGGGCACTCGCTACAGTGGCATAGGTTCTCGTAAGGTACGGTATTCTTTCGTTAATGAGAATGATATTATACGAATTGTTAATGTTTTCCGACAGTTTGACACTCTACATTTGTATTCATACCTTGAATTAAGCTGTCTTCTGCAAAACTGATCAGCGGATTTTCCCCCGGAATGCCTCATTCCTCTTTTGGAATCTCGATAATGGTGAAGCTGATTTTTATGCCGCTCGATACTGAATGAAGATGGTAACGTTTTGGAATGGTTTTACTCATGAATTTGGTATTCATTCATGGAAACAAGGTGCCCGTCATTAAAACGTATACTATCTAGTTTCTCTGAACACGAAGTTATATTCGCGATACGACCGGTTGTATTCCCGGAAGGTAAGGCTTTCTGTAATAGGTTTGACACTATACCAATAGGTAACGTTCCACAACGGTAGGACGGTCTGCTTTGATATGTATATCGTGAATAAATGTGTCTGTTGTCAATACTGTACATGGCGTTTACTCCAGAGACTTGGTTTGGCTCACGAAATGACAGGATATGTGACGGTATTAACATTGCTGGGTGACTGTCATGATTGGTGGTAACGATCTCCATCAGATTAACTCTCGACCTTCTCATACATACACGAAGATAAAGTGTCGCCTGGTAAAATATCTACTAATTTGTTTCCCTGGGCACTAAGCAAGAAACTGGCTGCAGCAGGTTTGGATTCTGGAGGGAAAGGACTTTGCGAAAACGATTGACTTTACACCGATTGGTAACGTTCTTACCTTCTTGACGCTCTACTTTAATATTCATTCCGAGAATTAACGGTTCTAAAGACAATGATATTCTGCGCATTTACGACTGGAACACCTTGTTTGGCAATCCGAATCATACGATAGGTGATGCTATTAACTAAGCCGTTCGATTTTCATCTAAGGTGGAAACGTTCTGGAACGGTTGTACGCTCGATCTACTAATTCATACATGAAATTAAGGTGCAAGTCACACGCAAATCCGCGGTACGGCATTGGCATTAGACATACTATGTTAGGCTATAGATATTCAAGTACAGAGTCAAACCGTTGTAGAACGTTACCTATTGGTATAGACTCATTGTCTTTACCCAATACCCGCCCTTACGAGAATATAACTAGCTGCGCAGAGTGTCTTCCTTATTGTTCACGGAAACAGATTAGTAGACATATTGGCAGACGGACACCACATTTTCACGTCTAAATATTAAAATCGAGACACACACCGTTCGAGATCGTTTCCGCCATATATGAGAGTCGAACGGCTGCGGCAAATGTCACACGTATCCTGTGATTTCGCGAGTCCACCCGGTTTTCCGGGTGTAGATCATCTGAAGAGTATGGGAATTAGACTCCTTAATTCATGAATAATAAAGTAGAGCGTCAAACTGGTGCAGATCGTCACCTATTCCCATTGAGCCAAACTTTTTACTGAAGGCCTTACCTTCCGAGAACCGAACACGCTCTATCGAGCATATAACTTTGTGTTCAGAGAAGCAACTTAAATACATTTTCGTGATAGGCACCATAATTTCATGTATGAATTCGATGATCGATGGTGAAACCGTTCGAGAACGATACCACATTCTTTGAGGATCGAACGGCTAAGTCAATGGGCACACCTATCCTGGAATTCCGAGAGACAGATGAGGTATTCCGGGTGTATATCTGCCGCACAGTATTGGCATAAGGCACCCCATTCCACGGTATAAATACTAAAGTACACAGTCAAACCGTTTTAGAACGATACCTGCTGGTATAGTGTCAAACATTTCACAGAAGACCTCACCGTCCGCGAAGCTAATCCGTTGTATTGAGAGCATAACTACTTCAGGGAAGCAAAATGGTGTAAACTTTAGTGTCGGGGACAATAATTTCATGTATGAATTAGAGTATCGAGTGTGAAACTGTACAATAACGATATTATCTTCTTCGAGGGTCGCACAGCTAAGTCAGTTGCTTCATCTATCCTGTGATTCCGAGAGTCAAACCAGGTATGTCGGGAGTAAATCCGCTGATGCGTATTGGCAATGGCCATCTGAATTCACGGCATGAATATTAAAGCAGCCAGACAAACCGCTGTAGAACTTACCAATTGCTGTAAAGTCACACGTTTTACCGGAGACCTTACCTTCCGCGAAATCCTCCCGCTTCGTCGAGATACAGTTTCGTGCTCAGGGAAAGGAATTAGTACACATTTCAGTGACGGGCACCTTGAGTTCAGGTATGAATTAGAATATCAAGGGTCAAACCGGTTGAGAACGTTACTACCTTCATTGAAAGTCGAACTGCCGAGTCAATAGCTACAAATATCCTCTGATTCCGAGAGTCAAACCAGGTACTCTGGGAGTTAATACGCTGAACAGTATTGGCAATGGACACCTTAATTAATGGTCTGAAGATTAACGTATAGCGTCAAGCCTATGCACAACGATACGTATTGTTATAAAGCTATTCTTTTTGCCGAATACATTACCATCCGAGAACCTAACCTCCAGTTGCGGGTGCCTTGCTTAATGTTCACGGAAACAAACTAGTAGACATGTTGGCAGGGGGGGGGGCACCACATTTTCATGTAATAATTTCAAAATCTAGAGTGAAACCGTCATATATCGATACCACCTACTTTGGGAGTCGAACGGCTGTCAATGGCATCACTATTCCTGTGATTCCGAGTGTCTAACTGGGTATGCCGTGTGTAAAACCGCGGAATAGTTTTGCAATTTACACCACAATTCACGGTTTGAATGTTATGGTCGAGCGTCAAACCGTTTGAGAACGTCACCGATTGCTATAAAGTAAAACGCTTTACCGAAGAGCATACCCTCCGTACAACTCACCCGCTGTATCGAGGTTATAACTTCGCTATTAGGAAAACATATTAGTATACAATTTAGTGTCGCACCATAAATTCATGTATGATTTAGATCATCTGGGGACAAACCGTTCGAGAACGTTGCCACCTTCTCAGAGAGACGAATAGCTAACTCAATAACTTCACGTATCCTGCGCATACGAGTGTCAAACCAGGTATGCTGGGAGTAAATGTGCTGCACAGTATTGGTAATAGATACCTTAATTCACGGTTTTTATATTAAATTTGAGCGTCACATCATTTGAGAATGATACCAATTGGTATATAGTGAAACGTTTTACTAAAGACCTTACCCTACAAATGCCCAATCCGCTGTGTCGGGAGTATAACACGCGATCAGAGGAGGAAAATTACTACACCTTATAACGACGGTCGCCTTAATTTCATGTATGAATCAGAAGATCGAGAGTAAAGCCATTCGAGAACGATACCACCTTCTTTGAGTGACGCTCAAATAAGTCAATAACTCCACCTATCCCGTGATTCCGATAGTCAAAGGATGTACTTTGCGACTATGTGCCCCGTAGATTATTGGCAATAGGCACCATGGTTTGTGGTATGAATATTTAGGCAGACCGTCATACTGTTATAGGACGTTACCTATTCCCATAATGTCATATCTATTGGAGAAGGCATTACTTTCCAAGAAGTCGACCCGCTGTATCGAGATTATAACTCCGTGTTTAGAGAAACATATTAGTGTACATATTAACGAAGGCACCATATTTGTATACACGAATAGAAACATCACGTGTAGGACCTTTCGAGAACGGTGCCACCTTCTTTAACATTCGAACGGCTAATTTAACAGCTTCACCTATCCTGTGATTATAAAAGACTAACCATGTATTCCGGGAGTAAATACGGTGAACAATTTTGGCAATAAATATCTCAATTCTAGGTATAAATAATAAAGTAGAGAGTCAAACCAAGAAAGAACGTTACACACTGTTATAGAATCAAACTCTTTAACGAAGGCCTTAACTTCCGAAAGCCTATCGCATTATATCGAGAGTACCACTTCGTATTCAGAGACATAAATAACCATACATTTTAGTGCGCCTTAGTTTCATGTATGAAGAAGATGTTAGAGCGTCAACCCGAGGCAGAACGTTACTAATTGGTATGGAGTCAAACGCCTCACGGAAAGCCTTACTATCCGAAAACCCAGCCCGTTGTATCGAGAGGATAGCAGCGGATTCAGAGGACCGAGTTAGCATACACATTAGTGACGTTCACCGTAATTTCATATATATAACAGAAGATCGAGTGTCAAACCGTTTGAGATCGATACAGCCTTTTTTGAAGGACGATCGGCTATGCCAATAGCTTCACATATCCTGTGATTCCGAAAGTCGAACCAGGTAATCCGTAGGTAAATCCGCTTGAGTGTATTGGCAATAGATACCTTAATTCTCGGAAGGAATATTAGAATAGGGCGTCACGCCGAGTGAGAACGTTACAAGTGCTTATAAAGTCTAACGTTTTACCGAATGCCTTACCATCGGAGAAGCTAACCCGCTGTTTCGCGATAAGAGAACGAAATTAGTCTTCATTTCTGTGACGGGCTCCTTAGTTTCATATATAAATTAGAAGATCGACGGTCCAACCGTTCGAGAACGTTACCACTTTTTGTGAGCGTCGAACGAGTAAGTAAATAGATTCACATACCCTGCCATTCCGATAGTCAAAGCAGGTACTCCGGAAGTAAATCCGCTGAAGGGTATTTGCAATAGATACCTTAATCCACGATTTGAATATTATAGAACGTCGTCAATCCGTTGTAGAACATTACCAATTCGTGTAGGGTTAAACTTGTTACAGAATGCCTTACCCTCCGAAACACGGGCCAGCCGTATAGAGAGCGTAAGTTCATGTTCAGAGAAGCAAATTTGTATGCATTTTAATGAAGACCACATTAATTCTATGCATGAATTAGAAGGTGGAGGGTAAAACAGTTCGGGGCCGTTACCACCTTCAAAATTATATTCGAACGGCTAAATGAATAGCTTCACATATCCTGCGAATCCAGGATTCAAAAAATGTACTCCGGTATTAGGTCCGATGGACAGTTTTGGGAATGGTCACATTAATTCACGGTTTGAATATTAAAGTAGAGAATGAAACCTCTCGAGAATCTTACCAATTGGTATGAGGTTAAAACATTTACCAAAGAACATACCCTCCCAGAACCTAAACCCGCTGGATCGGGAGTACAATTTCGTGCTCCAAGGTTCAAATTAGTATATATTTTAATGCGGGGCACCTTAATTTCATGTATGAATCTCAAAATCGAGTGACAATCCGTTCGAGATCGTTATCACCTTATTTGAAAGTCGCATATCTAAGTCAATAGCTGCAGCCATGCTGTGATTCCGAGTGGAAAAATCTGGTGTTCCAGGAGTAATTGCGCTGAACGGCTTTGGCTATGGACACCTCAATTCACGGAATGAATAATAAAGTAGAGAGACAAGCTATGGACGAACGATACGTACAGTTATACAGTCAAACCCTTTATCGAATGAATGCATAGCGAGTGTGTTGCTTAATGTAAACGGAAACATATACGTATACATTGTAGTGACTGGCACCTTAATTTGACGTATTGATGAGCATATCGAGAGGCAAACCTTTCCAGGACGTCACCACATTCGTTGAGAATTGCACACCTATGTCAATAGCTTCACCTAAACTTGTGATTCCGAGAATCACACCACGAATATCAGGAGTGAATTCGCTGTATTCTAGTGGCAATGGACGCCATAGTTCGCGGTTTGAATACTAATGAAGAGCGTGAAATCAATTGAGAACGTTACCAGTTAGTATAAAGTCATTCCTTTGACCGAATACATTAGCATCCTAGAACGTCATCCTCTGTAGCGAGTGTCATGCTTAGTGCTCACGGAAACAAATTAGGAGACATTTAAGCAGACGGACGTCTCATTTTCATGTATCAATAGAAGATTCGACAGTCAATCCATTCAAGAGCGTTCCCGCCTTCTATGAGCGTCGAACGGCTAAGTCAATAGCTTCACCTATCCTATAATTCCCAGAATAAAACCGGGTATTCAGGGTGTAAATACGTTGTAGAGTATTAGTAATCGATACCTCAATTCTGGGAATGAATATTAAATTTCAGAGTCAAGACGATGTAGGGCGTTACATATTGGTATAGAGTCAAACTACTTACCGGAGGCCTTACATTCGGTTTACCTATCCCGTTGTATCGAAAGCATAACATTGTGTCTAGATACACAAATTAGTATACATTTTATTGACGGACGCAATAACTTCCTGTATGAATTAGAAGATCGAGGGCTAAACCGATCGAGAACATTACCACTTTCTTTGAGGTTCGAACGGCTGAGTCAATACCTTCACCTTTCCATGTGATTCCGAGTGACAAACCAGTTATTCCAGACGTAAATCCGCTGAACATTATTGGCAAT
>NIJG01009215.1:0-11473 GCA_002201625.1 Euglossa dilemma
AAGCCTATCGCGCTGTACCGAGAGAATAACAACGTGTTCAGAGGGAGATATTACTATACGATTTACTGTCGGGCAACTTAATTACATATATGAAATAGCAGATCAAGTGACAAACCGTTCGAGAATGATGCCAATTGTAATAAAGTCAAACGTGTTACTGAAGGCCGTGCCTTCAGCGAACCTCACCCGCTTTATCGAGAGTATAACTTCGTGTTTAGTGGATCAAATTAGTAAACATTTTAGTGACGGGGACCATAATGTCATATCGAATATGAAGATCGAGTATCAAACCGTTTTAGAATGTTGCCACCTTCTATGAGAGACGAACGGCCACGTAGATAGCTTCACCCACTCCAAGATTACAAGAGTCATATTAGGTATTTCGAGAGTAAATCTGCTGAACAGTTTTGCAATGGANATTTGATGTATGAATTAGAAGATCGAGAGACAAGCCGTTGGAGAACGTTACCGACCTTCTCCAGCGTCGCAAAGAAATGCAAGTAGCGTCACCGAACCTGCGATACTGAGTGTCATGCCAGGAATTCCGGGAGTATATCCGTAGAACGTTTCTGGCAATTGACACCAAAATTCACGGTATGTATGCTAAAGTAGAGAATGCTACGTATTGGTATAAAGGCAAACGATTTACTGAAGGCCTTACCCACCGAAAGCCTATCGCGCTGTACCGAGAGAATAACAACGTGTTCAGAGGGAGATATTACTATACGATTTACTGTCGGGCAACTTAATTACATATATGAAATAGCAGATCAAGTGACAAACCGTTCGAGAATGATGCCAATTGTAATAAAGTCAAACGTGTTACTGAAGGCCGTGCCTTCAGCGAACCTCACCCGCTTTATCGAGAGTATAGCTTCGTGTTTAGTGGATCAAATTAGTAAACATTTTAGTGACGGGGACCATAATGTCATATCGAATATGAAGATCGAGTATCAAACCGTTTTAGAATGTTGCCACCTTCTATGAGAGACAAACGGCCACATGAATGGTTTCACGTATCCTGCGAAACTAGATGATGATCGAAGATTAGATGATCGAAGGTCAAATCGCTCGAGAACGTTACCTCCACCTTAGAGATTCGATCGGTTAACTGATATATACACCCTTTCTTGTGAGTCCATGATTCAAACCTGGTGATCCAGGCATAAATCCGCTGAACAGTATTTTTAATGGACAGATTAATTCACGGTATGGATATTAAAGTTGTGAGTCAAACCGTCGGAGAGCATTACGAATTGATATAGAGTCATTCCTTTTACCGAATACATTACCTTCCTACAAGCTCATCCCGCTGCAGCGAGTGACATTCTTATTGCTCACGGAACCAAATGAGTAGGCATTTTCGCGGGCGGACACCACATGTTTGTGCAAAAATATCAACATCGAGAGTCAATGCGTTCGAGAACGTTACCTCCGTCTTTGAAAGTCGCACATCTATGTCAACACCAGCAGCTATCCTGTGATTCCGAGATGCAAATCACGTATTCTAGGAGCAAATGCGCTGAACAGTATTGGCAATAAACTCCTGACCTCATTGTATGAATATTAAAGTACAGAGTCTAACCGCTGGAGAACGTTACCAATTGGTATAGCGTCATACCCCTTACAGGATATCTTACCTCCCGGGATCATAACCCGCTGTATCATGGGTATAACTTCTGGTTCAGGGATACTAATTAGTGTACATTTTAGTGGCGGCCACCTTAATTTCATATATGAATTAGTAGACCGAGGTGCAAACTGTTCCAGAACGTTACCACCATCTTTGTGACTCGCACAGCTAAGTCACTAGATCCACTTACCCCGTGATTCCGAGAGTCAAACCAGGTACTGAAGGAGTAAATACGCTGACCACTATATTCAGTGGACACCTTAATTGACATTCTGAAAATTAAGGTAGAAATTCAAACTGTCGGTGAACATTATAAATTGGTATAAAGTCTTCCTTTATACCGAATATCTTACCTTCCGAGATCTAATCCGCTGAAGCGGTTGTCTTGCTCAGTATTCACGTAATCGAATTAGTACACATTTCAGCTGACGGTCACGTTACTTTCATGTATACATAAGATGATCGCGAGTCAATCCGATTGAGAACGATATCTCCTTCTGTAAGAGTCGGTCAGCTACGCCAGTAACTTCACCTATCTTATGATTCCTAGACACGAACTAGGAATTTCGAGACTAAATGCGCAGTGCAGTATTGGAGCTAGATACGCTATTCCAAGTTATCAATATTATAGTACAGATTGAAACCGATGTAGAACGTTACATAATGCAATGGAGTCAAACATGTCACCGAAGGCCTTTTCTTCCGTGAAGCTGACCCGCTGCATCTAGAGTATAGCTTCGTGTCCAAGGAAACACAGTAGGATATATTTCAGTGACCGCCACCTTAATTTCATGTATGAATCACTAGGTCGAGTGTCAAACCGTTCGAGAACGTTACAACCCTCTATGTGGGTTGAAAGGCTTAGTCAACAGCTTCACCTATCCTGTGTTTCCGAGTGCCAAGCCTGGTATTCCGGTAGTCAATCCGCTGTACAGTATTAGCAACAGAAACCATAATTCACGGATTCAATATTAATGAAGAGCATGTAACGGTTTGTGAACGTTACCAGTTGGAATAAAGTTAAACGTTTTACCAAATACCATACCTTGCGAGAACCTAACCCGCTGCATCGAGTCTGTTGCTCAGTGTGAACTGAAACAAGTTTGCAGACGATTTAGCAGACGGACACCTTATTTTCATGTACGAATAGGAAAATTGATAGTCAAACCGATCGAGATCGATCCCACTTTCTATGACAGGCGCTCGGCAAAGCAAGTAGCTTCTCCTATCCTGTTATTCCGACAGTAAGACCAGGTATTCAGGGAGTCATTCTGATGTACATTATTGGCAATGGACACCATAATTCACGGTATGAATATTAGAGTAGAAGGTCAATCCGTAGGAGAACATAACAAATTGGTTTAGAGTCATTCTTTTACAGAATACATTATCGTCCCAGAACCGATTCCGCAGTATCGAGATTATAACATCATGTTCAGTCGGACGAATTAGTATCCGTTTTAGCGATGAGCACATTAATTTTATCCATGAATAATGTTGTTCTAATTCATGCATGATATTATGGTGCTCGTCACTGAAACCAATACTAATTTCATTCTCTGATTCCGAATTTATACCCACGATACAGCGGGGTAGTTTTGCGGAGGTTAATGTATTCTGTCAAACGTTTGACTTCATACCAACTGATGACAATCAAACTGTTTTACTATCTGCATTAATTTGCAAACCCTGAATTAAGGTGTCAATTGCCAAAACTGTTCAGTGGAATTACACCAGGTGTACCTGGTTTTATTCTCCGAATGACAGAATAGGTAATGCTATTGGCTATGCCGTTCGATACTCAAAGAAGGCGATAACGTTCTGCAACTATTTAACACTCGATCTTCTAATTCATCCATGAAATTAAGGAGCCCATCACTAAAATGTATACTAATGCGTTTTCCTGAACACGAAGAGACAGCGGGTCGCTTCATGGACGTCATGGCATTCTGTGATACGTTTGACTATATAGCGTTTGGTAACGTTCTCACACAGTGTGACGCACTTCTTTAATACTCACTCAGCGATCTACGGTATCTATCGACAATACACTTCAGCGGATTTACTCTTGGATTGCCTGGTTGGACTCTCGGTGTCANAATTAGTATCCGTTTTAGCGATGAGCACATTAATTTTATCCATGAATAATGTTGTTCTAATTCATGCATGATATTATGGTGCTCGTCACTGAAACCAATACTAATTTCATTCTCTGATTCCGAATTTATACCCACGATACAGCGGGGTAGTTTTGCGGAGGTTAATGTATTCTGTCAAACGTTTGACTTCATACCAACTGATGACAATCAAACTGTTTTACTATCTGCATTAATTTGCAAACCCTGAATTAAGGTGTCAATTGCCAAAACTGTTCAGTGGAATTACACCAGGTGTACCTGGTTTTATTCTCCGAATGACAGAATAGGTAATGCTATTGGCTATGCCGTTCGATACTCAAAGAAGGCGATAACGTTCTGCAACTATTTAACACTCGATCTTCTAATTCATCCATGAAATTAAGGAGCCCATCACTAAAATGTATACTAATGCGTTTTCCTGAACACGAAGAGACAGCGGGTCGCTTCATGGACGTCATGGCATTCTGTGATACGTTTGACTATATAGCGTTTGGTAACGTTCTCACACAGTGTGACGCACTTCTTTAATACTCACTCAGCGATCTACGGTATCTATCGACAATACACTTCAGCGGATTTACTCTCGGATTACCTGGTTGGACTCTCGGTGTCACAGGATAGGGGAAGCTGTTGACTTAGCCGTTCGTAACGAAAAAAAAAGGTAAGGTAACGATCTCGCACGGTTTTACCCTCGACTTTCTAATTCATACACGAAATTAAGGTGCTCGTCACTGAAATGAATACTTATTTCTGTCTCTGTACTCGAAGATATACCCTCGAATCGGCGGGTTAGCTTCTCGGTCGGTAATGCATTCGGAAACATGTTTGACTTTATAGCAATTGTATGGTCCTCATGAGGTGGAACGCTCCATTTCAATAACCAATCCGCGAATTAAGGAATGTATTGCCAATATTGTACATCGCATTTACTCCCGGAATACCTCGTTTGATCTTCTGAATCACAGCATGTATGAAGCTATTGACATAGCTCTTTGAATCTCAGAGAAGGTGGTAACTTTCTCGAACGGTTTGACTCTTGATCATCTTATTCTTAACGGAATTAAGCTCCCCGTTACAAAATATCTACTAATTTGATCCACAGGACACAAAGTTTGACTCTCGATCCATCGGGTGATGCTCCCGGAATGTAAGGCCGTCTGTAAAAAGTTGGATTCTATAGCAATGGGTATCACTCTACAACGGTTTCACACTGTTCTGCGGATTTACTTCTGGAAAGCCAGGCTTGTCTGACGGAATCACAACAAAATTTCAAGCTATTGGCTCAGACCTTCGACTTTCAAAGAAGGTGATAGCGATCTCGAAAGGTTTGACACTCTATCTTCTAATGCATGTTTGAAATTAAGGTATGCTTCTGCCATAATATCTACTAATTTGTTCCCGTGAACATTAAGCAAGACACACGTAACAGCGTGTGAGGTTCACGAAATGTAAGGTATTCGGTTAAAAGAATGACATTATGTGAATTTTTGTACTTCTTCCACGGTTTGTCTCTGTGCTTTCTTACTTATACCGGGAATCAATGGGTCCTTTGTCAATTCAGTACAGCGCATTTACTCCCGGAATATCTAGTTTGACTTTCGGAATCACAGGACGTGTTAGGGGATTGACTTAGCTGTACGACGCTCTAGGACGGTGGTAATGTTCTCGAACGATTTGACTACCGATGTTGATATTTATACACAGAAATGTGGAGTCCATCCGCTAAAATGTCTACCAACTTGTTTCCGTGAACAATAAGCGAGACGCACGCTGCAGCGTGTTAGGTTCATAGAAGGAATGGTGTTTGTTAAAAAGAATTACCTTAATAGGAATTGGAAATTTTCTGCAACGGTTTGACGCTCTACTTTAATATTCAAACCGTGAATTAAGGTGACTATTATCAATACTACTAAGCGGAATTACACTTGGAATACTTGGCATGATCCTCGGAATCAAAGGATTGGTGAGGTTATTGACTTATTCTTTCGAATCACAATGTACGCGGCAACGTTCTCGAACGGTTTGATACTCGATCATCTAACACATACATGAAATTACGGCTCCTGTCAATAAAGTATAGACTAACGCGTTCCTCTGAACTCGCATTTATGCTCTCGATACAGCGGGTTAATTTCTAGTACGGTCAGGCCTTGGGTACAAACATTGACGCTATAACAATTGGTAATGTTCTCAGACGGTTTATCTCTCTACCTTAGTGATAAAACCGTGATTTGAGGTGTCTATTGCCAGTACAGTTCAGCGGATATACTCCTGGCAAAGCTGGTTTGACTTTCGGAATAACAGGATTGGTGAAGCTATATTTACTTAGCCGTCCGATACTCAAAGATGGAGGTAATATTCGCGAACGGTTTGACACTCGATCTTCTAATTTATACATGGACATAGGGTACCCGTCATTAAAATGTATACTAATTTGCTTCTCTGAACACGAATTTATACTCTCGATACTGCGGGTTAGCTTCTAGGAAGGTAAGGCCTTCAGTAAAAATTCTGACTCAATACCAATATGTAATATTCCAAAACGGTATGACTACGTACGTCAGTATTTATACCGCGAAATATCGTGCCTAATGCCAACACTTTACTGCGGATTTACTTCCGGACTACCTCATTTAACTCTCGGCATCGTAGGATATGCCAAGATAATGACATATCCGTTCGATTCAAAGAGAATGTGGTGACCTTGTAAATCTGTTTGACACTCGATCTTCTAACTCATGCTTGACATTAAGGTGCCCGACACAAAAATGTGTAATAATTCCCTTCTACGAACAAGAAGATGATCTCCCGATACAGAGGGTTAGTTTTTCCGTAGCTAACGTATTCTCTTAACAGAATGACTTTATACATTTTGGTAACGTTCTGAAACCGCTTGACGCTCTACTTTTATATTCAAACTGTGGCTTGAGGCGTCTATTGCCAATACTATTCAGTGCATTTACTCCCGGAACACCAGGCCTGACTCTCGGAATCACAGGGTAGGTGAAGCGATTGACATAGCCGTTCGTCTCTCACAGATGGTGGTACCTTTCTTCAAAGGTTTGACACCCGATCTTCTTATTCATAATGAAATTAAGGTCCCCGTCCCCGAAATATTTTCTAATTTGATCCTCCGAACACGAAGTTATACCCTGGATACAGCGGATTAGCTGCAATATACCAATAGGTAGATTTGTACAACTTTGTGACTCTGTACTTTAATATTTATAGCTGGAAGTACCAAATCAGCTCATGTAATACCGGAGTAAATCTCCTGAAGAGTATTGGGAATTGACACCTTATTTCACTGTATCAATATTAATGTAGGCAGTCAATCCGCCGGGGAACATTACCATTTCTGGTAAAGTCATTCCATTTTTGTATACCTTACCTTCTGAGATCCAATCATGCTGTAGCGAGTGTCCTGCTTAATATTAAGGGAATAAAATTGGTAGACATTTTCGCGGACGGACATCACATGTTTGTGTATAAATATTAATATCGAGAGTCAAAGCGTTCGAGAAAGTTACCACCTTCCTTGAAAGTCGCGCACCCAAGTCAATAGCTGCAAGTATCCTGTGATTCCAAGATGCAAATCAGATATTCCAGGAGTAAATGTGCCGAACACTATCGGCAATAAACTCCTGAACACACGGTATGAATATTAAAGTATAGAGGCAAACCGCTGGGGAACGTTACCTATTGGTATAACGTCATAATCCTTACCGGATACCTCACGTTCCGAGAGCATAACCCGCTATACCGTGGGTATAACCTCAGGCTCAGGAAAACAAATTAGTAGATATTTCAGCAGACGGAGACCTTAATATCACGTATTAATTAGGAGATCGATTGTCAACCCGATAGAGAGCATTACCAGCGACCTTGGGAGTCGTACAGCAAAGTCATTATCTTCACCGATCCTTCGATACTGAGAGTCAAGCCAGGTATTCCTGGAGTCAACCCACTGAACACTATTGGCAATGGACACAATAATTCATGGTTTGAATATTAAAGTAGGGCGTGAAACTGCTTGAGAATCTTACCAGTTGGTATAAGGTCAAACCTATTACCGAAGTACTTACCCTGCTAGAACATATACCCGCAGTCTCGAGCGTACAATTTTGTGCTCAAAGAACCAAATTAGTACACATTTTAATGAGGGGCCCATTAGTTTCATGTATGAATATGAAGATGAAGGGTAAAACCGTGGGAGAACGGTTCCACCATTCATGTGTGTCGCACGTCTAATTCAGTAGCATCACCTATCCTGATATTCCGATACACAGACCTGGTAATCCTGGAATCAAACCGCTGTGCACTGTTGGCAATGCACCATAATTGAAGGTTTTATTATTAAAGTCGAGCATGAAACCGTTTGAGAACGGTCCCTATTGGTATAAAGGCAAACATTTTACCGAAGGCCTAACCCTCCGTGAAACTAAACAGATGTATCGCGAGTATAATTTCGTGTCCAGAGAAACAAATTAGTACTCATTCCAGTGTCGGCCACAATAATATCAAGTATGAATTAGAAGATCGAGTGACAAGCCGTTTGAGATCGTTACCAATTGTTATAAGGTCAAACGTTTTACGGAAGCCCTTACCATCCGATAGTCTAACCCGCTGCATCGAGAGAAAAACTTCGTGTTTAGAGACACACATTAGTATACGTCTTAGTGGCGGCACCATATTTTCGTGTATGAATTAGATGATTGAAGGTCAAACAGATCCTGAACCTTACCGCCCACTTTGAGATTCGACCGGCTATGTCAACAGCTTCACCTCTCCAGTGATTCGGAAAGTCAGTCCAAGCATTCCTGGAGTACATCCGCTGAAGAGTATTGCCAATAGTCACCACAGTTCACGGTATAAATATTATAGAAGTGCGTCGAACCGCATTAGAGCGTTTCCAATCGGTATGGAGTCAAACATGTTACTGAAGATGTTAACATCCGCAAAGCTCACCCGCTTCATCGAGTGTATAGCTTCGTCTATCCTGAGATCCCTAGAGTCAACCAATTCATTCCTGGAGTAAAACCGCTAAATAGTGTTGGCAATAGACACCACTATTCTCGGTGTGAATATTAAAGTGGAGCGTGAAACCGTTTGAGAACCATACAAGTTGTTATTGATTCAAACGTTTTACCGAAGACCTTATCCTCCACGAACATAATCCGCTGTCTCGACAGTATAAATTCGTCATAAGAGATACAAATTGGTAAACATGTTAGTAGCCGGCCCCTTAATTTGATGTATCAATTAGAATATCTACACAGTATCCATTCAAGAACGTTACCACCTTGTTTGAGAGTCCAACGGCTGAGATAATAGCTTCAGGTATCTTGTGATTCCGTAGAGTCAAACCTGGTAATTCAGGTGTAAATCCGCGTAAAAGTACAAGGGATATTCAAAAAATCATGTATTCCACGAGTATATTCGCTGAACAGTATTGGTAATAAACACCTCAACTCACAGTTTGGAGAATAAAGTACAAAATCAAAACCGCTGGAGAACGTTACCAGATGACATAACGTCATGCTCCTGAGCAGATGCCATATCTTTCGAGATCATAACCGATCTATCGTGGGTATAACTTCGGGCTCAGGGCAACAAATTAGTGGACGCTATAGCAGACGGACACCTTAACCTCATGAGTAAATTAGAAGATCGAGCATCAAACTGTTCCAGATCGTTACAACCTTCTTTGAGATTCAAACGGCACAGTCAAGAGCTTCACTTGTGCTGTGATTCCGAGAGTCAAGTCAGGTATTCCAGGAGTAAATCATCTGATCAACGTTGGCAATAATCGTGCTTAATCAAACGGTATGTATATTAAGGTAGACAGTCAAGCCGACTGTGAACATTTGCAATTTGTATATGATCAACCTTCAATCGGAAGGTCTTACTGTCTGTGAACCTCACCCGCTGTATCGAGAGTATTACTTCGTTCTTAGAGAAGCTAACTAGTATCCATTCTTTTTGACGGGCAACCTAATTTCATGTATGAATAAGAAGAGTTATAGTCAAGCCTTTCGAGAACGTTAACACCATATTTGAAAGTTGTACATTTAAATCAAAGGCTTCACCTATCCGGATATACCGATAGTCAAATCAGGTAATCCGGGAGAAAGAACGCAGAAGTGTTTTCACAATAGACACCTTACTTCACGGTTTGAATATTACAGAAGAGCGTCAAACTAGTTGAGAACGCTACCAATGTGCATACAGTCAAACGTTTTACCGGAGGCAATACCTTCCGCGAGCCTCAGCACCCTCAAGTAGATTATCAGTTCGTGTTCAGAGAAGGAAGTTAGTATTCATTTCAGTCGCGGGCACCTTAACGTCATGCATGGAATAGAATATCCAGGGTCAAACCGCTCGAGGACGTTAGCACCTTCTGTAAGAGACGAACGGCTAAGTCAGTAACTTCACATATTCTGTGATTCGGAGAGTCATAGCAGATATTCCTGGAGTAACTGCGCTTGACAGTATTAGCTATAGACTCCTTAATTCACGGTTTGAATATTATAGTAGACCGCCAAACCGTTTCAAAGCATTTGCAATTGGTATGCAGTCAAACATTTTACTGATGCCCTTACATTCGGCGAAGCTAATCCGCCGCATCGAGAGTATATCTTCCCGTTCAGGGAAAGAAATTAACCTTTATTTCAGTGACGGCACCTTAATTTCATGTATGAATTAGAATTTCAGTGGTCAACCCGTTCGAGAACGTTACCACCTTCTGTGACATACGATCGGCTAATCCAAGAGCTTCACCTATTCAGTGATTCCAAGACGCAAATCTGGTATCCGGGAGTAAATCCGCTGAGATGAATTGGCTATAGACAACCTAATTCACGGTTTGAATATTGAAGCCGAAAATCAAACCGTTGTAGAACGTTACCTACCGGTACAGATTCAAACATTTTACCGATAGCCCAACCTTCGGAGACGCTAACCCGCCGTGTCGAGAGAATAACTTCGTGATCAGAGAAAGAATATAGTATTCATTTCTGTGGCGTGCACCTTATCTTCATTTTGATTTCGAAGATCGAGGGTAAACCCGTTCGAGGGCGTTATCACCTTCTTTGAGATTCGAACGGCTACGACAATTGCTTCACCAATTATGCGATTCGGAGAGACAAACCAGTTTCTCCGGGATAAATCCGCTGATCAGTATTGGCATTAAAGACACAACTTCCCGCTATAAATAATAAAGTACAGAGCCACTCACTTGTACTACGTTACCTATTGGTATAGGGACTTTATTTTCACCGAAGGCCGTACCGTCCAAGATGATAACGCACTATATCGAGGGTAGATTTTCCCGCTCAGAGAAGCAAAATGGTATAAATTTTAGTGACGGGCACCATAATATAATTTATGAATCAGAAGATCGAGGGTCAAACCGTTCGAAATCGTTACCACCTTCTTTGAGAATCGGACGGCTGAGTCAATAGCTTCACCCATCCTGTGATCTCGACAGTCAAACCAGGTATTGCGGGAGTAAATCCGCTGAACAGTATTGTCCAATGGTATTGCCATTGTGCAGAGACTCAACCGCTGTAGTAGGTTACCTATTGGTACTGAGTCAAACTTTAGACAGACGGTCCTGCCTTCCGCGAACCTCAGCGGCTACATCGAGAGTACATGTTCGTGTTATCAGAAAGAAACTAGTATTCATTACAGTAACGGCACC
>NIJG01009257.1:0-10083 GCA_002201625.1 Euglossa dilemma
AGGCATCACCAGTCGTGTTGCTCCCGCATCGTGGGAACATGTACAGCAAGTACATAAAATTACAAGCTTAGCATATTTTCACATACGTATAGTCAACCAATTCCAAAGTCACTTTTACTAAGAAATGCCGTTTTTGAAATTAAAAATTCGAAATATTGAAAAAAGACGATAGTTTGTTGACAGAAAATTACAGTATGAATTAATAAATGGAAGACTCGAATAAAATAAATGTGGTTCAAAATCAAGGTTAAAGAAGTTAACGACGACCAGCCAGTAGTGCCGCTTTGACCTACCGCGCTATTTCGAGAACACGCTCTCGAGTCGCTGCGGCAGCGTGGGAACCAATGATGGCATCCACATAAAATAACAACAAGTTTATCAAAATATAGTCATAATCGTAAACTGATCCAATTCAAAAGGCACTTTTATTAAGAAATGCAATTTTTTAAACTAGAAACTGGAGATTATGAAAAAATCGAAAATATCATTACATGCATATCATAGCATGAATAAGTGGCCAACTGGGAAAAAATGCATGATGTATATAGTCAAGGTTAATGAAATTAACGAATGCCATCTGGTAGTGCCGCTCCGATCTGCCGTGCGCAACTGCATGACCTCGCCAGTCGTGTCGCCCCGGTAGAGATGGTACGTATAGACACAAGCATATAAACCTACAGCAAGCTCAGAAAAATATTGTCGTAAACGTATACTCAATAAATTTCAGTGGCACTTTTACTATGAAATACAATTTTTGATATAAGAGATACGAAATTTTGAAAAGAATCGAAAGTGTCATAACAGTAAACTAGAATATGTATAAATAAATGAAAGACTGGGGAAAAATGCGTACGGTGCAAGATCAAGGTCAAAGAAGTTGATGAAGACGAGACATTATTGCCTCTCCGAAATACCGTACGCATCCACAAGACCTGGCCAGACGCGTCGCTCCGGCAGCAAAGGGACGTATAAAGACAGGCATATAAAATAACATCAAGGTTAGTAAAATATTGACCTATCCGTAAATACCACTAACTCCAGAGTCACTTCCCCTAAAAAGTACATGTTTTGAATATAAATATTCGATATTTTGAAAAACATTAAAAATATCGTAACAGTTAATTACAGTATGTATATTAAAATTGGATACTAGGTACAAATGCATACTACATAATATCATGGTCAATAAAATTAACGAAGACCATCGAGTAATGCCACTCTGTCTTGCTGTACGGAACTACAAGACCTCACCAGACGCGTCGCTTAGGAATCGTGGATACGTGTACAGACTATGATATAAAATAACAACTTGATTATCAAAATATTGTCGCAAACTCGAATTCAACAAGTCACAGAGACACTTTTACTTAGAACTACTTTTCCCTAAAGTACAAATTGATAATTCTGAAGAAAATAAACGAAAATATTAGAACAGTAAATTACAGAATGTATAACTAAATGGAAAACTGGAACAAATGCATACGCCACCAAATCAAGGTCACAGAAATTAACGAAGTCCAGACAATAGCACCGCTACGATATGCCGTAGCAACTACAAGTCTTCACCAGTCGTGATACTTAGGAATCGTCGGTACGTGTGTGGACCATCATATAAATTAATAATAAGTTTACAAAATATTGTCATAAACGTAAGCTCAACTAATTCCTAAGACACTTTTACAACGAAATAGAATTTTTGAAATTAAAAATAGGAAGTTTAGAACAATATCGAAAATGTCATAACAGTAAATAGCAGTATGTACATATAAATCGCAGACTGGGATCAAAATGCATACGGTCTAATATCAAGGTTAAAGAAGGTAACGAAAACCAGCCAATATTGAAGCTCAGACCTGCCGTACGCAACTGCAACACCTCGCTAGACGTGTCGCTCTGGCAGCGTGGGTACGTATATAGACAAGCACATAAAATAACAAGAATGTTAGAAAAATATTGACATAATCGTAATCTCAACTAATTCCAAAGGAACTTTCACTAGGGAATATAATTTTTTAAACGGTAGATTGGAAATTATGAAATATGTAACAGTAAATTACTGTACTTTTATATAAATAGAAGACTGGGTAAAAATGCATTCGGTACAAAATCAAGGTTAAAGAAGTTAACGAAGACCAGGCAGTATTGCCGCTCCGACCTGCCGTTCGCAGCAACAAGACATCGACTTTCGTGTCGCTCCGCCAGCGTGTGAACGTATACGGAGATACGTATGAAATAGCAGCAAGCTTAACAAAATCATTGTCATAAACGTAAACTGAACTAATTCAATAGGCACTATTACCAGAATGTACATTTTATGAGACTAAAAATTCGTATTTTGAATATAATCGAAAATACCGTATCAGTAAATTAGAGTATGTATAAATAAATAGAACATTAGGAAAAAATGCATGCGGAAATAAGTTTAGTTTAAAGATTTTAACATAGACTATCCAGTGCCTCTCCGTTTTGCTGTACGCAACAAGGCATCGCCGGTCTTGTCGCTCCTACAGCGTAGGTACGCATACAGAGCATCATATAATACAACTAACTTATCAAAATACTTTCATATTCATACACTCAAATAATTCAAAATACACTTTTCATAAAATATACAATTTCTGAAAGTAAAAATTTGGAATTATGAAAAAAAAATCGAAAATATCATACTTGTAAATTAGAGTAACCAATTTTACGGTTAACGAAGCTAATGAAGACCATACAGCAGTATCGCTCCGATATACCGAACGCAACTGCAGGACCACTCCAATCGTGTCGCTCGGGTAGCGTAGATACGTATACACGCAACCATATAATATGACAAGGAATTTAACAAAACATTGTCATAAATATGCACTCAATTATTCCAAATGGCACTTTTCATAAAAAAATTAAAGTTTTTAAATTATGAATGGAATATTTTGAAAAGAATCGAAAATATCATATGAGGAAGTTGCACCTTAATTTCGTGTATGAATGAGGAGATTGAGAGACAATCCGTGTGAGAGCGATTCCATCATTCTTTGGATTTCAACGGCTAAGTCAACAGATCCACCAATGCAGATATTGCGAGAGTCAAATCAGGTATTACCGGAACCAATCCGCTTTACAGTATTGGCAATACGCAGCCCCGTCCACGGAGTAAATATTAACATACAGAGTCAAACCGTTGTAGCACGATACATATGGGTATAGTGTCAAATTTGTTATCGAAGTTCTCACTTTCCGAGAAGATAACCCGCCGTATGTTGAGTATAAGTTCGTGTTCACAGAAGCTAAATGGTATCCAATTTAGTGGCGGGTCTCTTAATTTCATCTATGAATCAGAATATCGAGAGTCAAACCTTTCGAGACCGATACCACCTTCTGTGAGAGACGGACGGCTAAGTCAATAGCTTCACATATCCAGCAGTTCTGAGAGTCGAACCATGTGTTTCCAGAGTAAATGAGTTGATCAGTATTAGCAAAGGACAGCTTAATTTAAGGTATGAATATTAAAGTACAGTGTGAGACCGTTGTAGAACGTTACCTATTCGTATAGATTCAAACCTATACTGCAGGCCTTACCTTCCGATTAACCTAACCTGCTCTCGGGATTGTCGTGCCTAGTGTCCACGGAAACAAATTAGTAGTCATTTTAGTCACTAAAGTGTATACTAATTCGTTTCTCCGAACACGAAGTTATACACTGCATGCTGCAGGTTACTTTCCCGGAAGGTATGGTGTCCAGCAAAGAGTATGACGCTAAACCAATTGGTAAGGTTCTCAAACAGTTTGACACACACGGTTTGACAGACACACACTACTTTAATATTCCAAATGTGAAATATGGTGTCCAAAGCCCACACTGTGCAGCGGATTTGCTCCTCAAATACCTGGTGTGACTCTCGGAATCACAGGATAGATGAAGCTATTTCCTTGGATGCGCGACTCTCAAAGAAGGTGGTAATGTTCTCCAACTCATTGGCTCTCGACGTTAATAGTTATACCCACAAATGTTGTGTCCGTCCGCTAAAATGCCTACTAATTCGTTTCCGTGATCATCAAGCAGCTCACTCGCTACAGCGGGTTAGGATTTTCGAAATCAACGTATTCTGTAAAAGGGATGACTTTATACGAATTGGTAATATTCTCCGACGGTTTGACTCCCGACATTAATATTCACGCCATGAGTTTATGTGTGAATTGGCAACACTCTTCAACGGATTTACATCCCTGATTACCACATTTGACATTCGAAATCATAAGATAGGTGAACCTATTTACTTAACCATTCGATTCTGAAAGACGGTTGCATCATTCTCGAACGGTTTGACCATAGATCTTATAAATCATACACGAAATAAAGGTGCCGTCACTAAAATGTATACTATTTTGTTTCTCTACACACGGAGTTATACTCTCGATACGGCGGGTTAGCTTCTCGGACGGTAACGCTTTCGGCAAGACGTTGGTCAGTATAGAAATTGGTAATGTTCTCAAACAGTTCGACGCTCCGCTTTAACACTCATACCGAGAATTGGAATGTCTATTGCTAATACTGTTCAGCCGATTTACTCCCGGAGTTCCTTGTTTGACTCTGGGAATCAGAGGATAGCTGTAGATATAAACATAGCCGTTCGTGTCAGAAAGAAGACGGTACCGTTCTCGACGGTTTGATACTCGATCTTCTCATTCATACGTGAAATCATGTTGCGTGATACTAAAATTAATACCAATTTGATTCCCTTAACACGCAGTTATGCTGACGTTACAGCAGGTTAGGCTTCTCGAAAGGTAAGGCCTTCGGCAAAAGACTTGAATTCATACGAGTGGTTAGCATTCAATAACAGTTTGACGCACTGTTTTAATATTCAAACCATAAATTACGGTGTTTGTTGCCAATAGAGTGCAGGGGTCTTACTCCTGGAATACCCGGTTTGACTCTAGCAATCACAGGACAGGTGCAGCTACTGTCTTCATCGTTCGTATATAGAAGAAGGTGGAAAGGTTCTCGAGCGATTTGATCCTCTTTCTTCCTTTTAATACATGAAATTGAGGTGCCCGTCACTAAAATGCATACTTACTTGCTTCTCTAACCCCGAAGTTATACGCTGGACAGATAGGGTTAGCTTCTCGGAAGTTATCGCCTTTGGTAAGGATATTGACTCCATACCACAGGCAACGTGCGGCAATGGTTCGACTCAGTACCATAATATTTATACCGTGAAGGATGCTGCCTAATGCCAACAGTGTGCAGCAGATATATTCCCGGAATAGATGGTATGACTCTCGGAATCAATAGGATAGGTGAAGCAGCAGAGCGATTCTCAAAGAAAGTGGTAACGTTCCCGAAGTGTTAGACCATCAGTTTTCTGATTCATACATGAAAGGAATGTGTCCGCCTGCTAAAACATCTACGAATTCGCTTCCGTGAGCACTGAGCTAGACGCCCGCTGCAGCGGGTTATGTTCTTGGAAGGTAAGGTGTTTGGCAAAATTTGACACTATAACTGTAGGGAAAGGTCTACAAAGATACGACGCCCTGCTTCATTTTTCAGACTGTGAATTATCGTGTCCATTGGTTACATTGTACTGTGGATAGACTCCCGGAGAACATGGTCTAACCCTCGTAATCACAGCACAGGTGTAGTTAATGATTTAGCTCTGCGATACTCGAAGAAGGTGGTAACATTCTCGATCGGTCTAACAATCGATTTTTCTCATTTATACATGAAATTAAGGTGCCCGCCACTAAAACGTATACTAATTTGCGTCTGTGGGCACGAAGATATGCTGTCGATATTGCGGGGTAACTTCTCCGAAGGTATGGCTATGGGTAAAAAGTTTGACTCTATAGGAATTGAAACAACGGTTTGACGCTCTGCTTTACGATTGAAACCGTGAATTAATGAGTCGGCTTCCAATACTTTTCAGCGCATTTTCTCCCGGTATAGGTCTGATTTCGGATCCAAGGATAGGTGAAGCCATTGACTTAGCCGTTCGAATCTCAAATACGGTGGTAACGTTCTCGAACGGTTTCACCACCGATTTTCTAATTCAAGCATGAAATTAAAGTGCCCGTCACTATAACGTATACTAATATGCTTCTCGGAACACGAATTTATACTCTCGATAAAGCGGGTAACCTACTCAGTAGGTAAGGTCATCGGTAAAAGTTAGACTTTATTGCAATAGGTAACGAACTACAACGGTTTCACTGTGTCCATTAATATTTATACCTTGAATTAGCGTGCCTAGTGCCAATACCGCTCAGCGGAATTACTGCCGAGGTACCTCATTTGACTCTGGGAATCACAGGAATGGTGTAGCTATTGACTTAGCCGTTCGGCTCCCAAAGAAGGTGGTTACGATCTTGAACAGTTCCATCCTGGTCCTTCTAATACGTCCATGATATGATGGTCCCCGTCACTAAAATACGTACTAACTTGCTTCTCTGAACACGATGTTATTGTCTCGATGCTGTGTTAGCTTCTCGGAAGGTAGGCCCTCGGTAGAGGGATAGACTGTATATCAACTCGGAACTCTCTACAACGGTCTGACTGTGACAATATTATTTATGCTGTGAAATATGGAGTCTAATGCCATATACTGCGCAGCCAATTTACTCGAAGTACCTGGTTCGACTCTGGGAATCACAGGATAGATGAAGCTATTGACTGAGGCATTAGACTCTCAAAGAAGATGTTATCGTTCTCGAATGATTTGACCCTCGATCTTTGTATACGTACTTGAAAGTAGGGTTCGTGTCACTAGAGTTAATACTGATTTGCTTCTTTGGTAACGGAGTTACGCTCACGATGAGCAGGTTAGTCTTCTATGAAGGTAAGGCCTTCGCTACTAAGTATGACAATATACAAATTTGTAACGTTCTCATGCTTACTGTCACTGAAATTTAAAATGCAATTCGGGAATTTCGATGTCTATTGTCAATACTGTTGAGCGGATTTACTGCCGGATTTCCCAGTTTGACTCTCGGAACCACAGGATTGATGATGCTATTGACTTCGCTGTGCGATTCTCAAAGAAAATGTAATCGTTCCCGAAGGATTTGGCCCTCGACCTCCTAATTCATACATGAAATTAAGGTGCCCGTCACAAAAAAGGATACTAATGTGTTTCCCTGAACAAGCAGTTATGCTCACGTTACAGCGGGATAGCATCTCGGAAGGTAAGGCCTTCGGTAAAGAGTTTGATTTTATACCAATTGGTAACGCTCTCATACGGTTTGACGCTCTACTTTAATATTCATACGGTGAATCAAGGCGTCTGTTGCCAACGCTGTTCAGCCGATTTACTCCCAGAATACCTGGTTTTTCTCACGAAATCGCATGATAGATGAAGCTACCGACGTAGCCGTTTGTCTCACGGAGAAAGTAGCAACGTTCTCGAGCGGTTTGACACTCGATCTTCTGTTTTATACATGAATATAGGGCTTTAGTACGCTAAAACGTCAGCTAACTTGTATCAGTGAACATTAAGAAACACACATGGTACAGCGTGCTAGCTCCTAGGAATTTGAGGTAATTGGTAATGAGGCTGAGTTTATCGCAATTGCTAATGTTCTCCAACGGTTCAAGCCTGTACATTCATTTTCATGCCGCGAGATAAGGTGTTCAATGCTCATACATTTCATCGTATTGACTCCCGGAATTCCTGGTTTGACTATCAAAATATCAGGATAGGTGAAGCTATTGACGTAACCGTTCGTCTCAAACAGAAGGTGGCAACTTTCTTGAGCGGTTTGACACTCGAACTTCTGTTTTATACATGAAATTAAGTTGATCGTCATTAAAATGTATGCAAATTCGTTCCATTGAACTCACTGCAAATACTCTCTTTACAGCGGGCTAGGTTTTCGGAGGGTAAGGACTTTAGTGTAGCGTTTGACTCTGAACGAATTGGCGATGTTCACCAATCGTAAAGGCTCAATAGTCTTATTCAGACATTAAATTAAGGTGGACGTCACTAAAATGTATTCTAATAATAATGAAAGTAAAGCTAAATGTATACTAACTCTCGATGCAGCGGGTTAGGTTCTTGGAGGGTAGGGTCTTTGGTAAAACTTTTGACATTGTACCAATAGGAAACGATCAACAAGGGGTAGACTCTGTACCCTAATATTCAATCCGTGAATTAGGTGTCCACTGGAAATAGTGTACAGTTTATTGACTGTCCGAATACCTTGTGCGACTTTCGGAATCATAGGACAGGAGAATCTACTGACTTATCCTTTCGACTATCAAAGATGGCGGAAACGTTCTCGAAAGTATTGACACTCGATATTCCAATTCATAGATGAAATTAAGGTAGACGTCACTATAATGTTTACTAATTTGATCCTCTGAACACGAAGATATATCCTCGAAGTGGCGGGTTAGCTATTCTGAAGGTAAGGATATCTGCAAGATGCTTAACTCTATTCGAATAAGTAACGTTCTACAATGGGCTGATGGTATGACTCAATACTCAGACCGTGAAATAATGTATCTATTACCAATACTGCACAGGGCATTTACTCCGGGTATATCTCGTTTGCCTTATGTAATCATAGGATATACGCAGCTATTGACTTACCGTTTCGAATCTCAAAGAAGATGGTATCTTTCTCGGACGGGTTGACCCACGATATTTTAATTCATGCATAAAATTAAGGTATCGCTACTAAAATGCCTACTACTTTCATTCCCTGAACACGAAGTTGTTCTCTCGATCAAGCGGGAGAGGTTCGCGGATGGTAAGGCGTTCGGTAAATCCTTTGACTTTATAGATATTGCTCACGTTCTCAAACGGTATGACGCTCTATTATAATATTCAATCCGAGCAGTAGGGTGTCTATTCCCAACACTGTTCAGCGGATTAGCTCCTGAAATGATTGGTTTGAATCGCGGAATTACGGTATAGGTGAAGCTATTGACTTATCCGTTCGGCATTCAAAATGGGTGGTAACGTTCCCAAACTGACTGACCCTCGATGTTCTGAATCATACCTGAAACGAAGGTGCCCGTAATTAAAGTGTACATGAATTTTCATCTCCGAACACAAAGTTTTACTCTCGATACAGCTGGCTATCTTCTCGGTACGAAAGGCCTTCGGTAAAAGTTTGAATCTGCATATAGAAGTATCACAAAACAATGTACTGACTCTGCATTTTAATATTAGTACCGTGAAATAGGGACTCTGACGCCAATACTGTAGAGCGGATTTACTCCCAGAATACCTGCTTTGTCCTTCGGAATCACTGGATGGGGAAGCTATAGTCTTAGCCCCTCGACACTCGAAAATGGTGGTTACGTTCTCGCACTGTTTCACCCTCGATCTTCGAATTCATACATGTATTTAAGATGCCGTCACTAAAAGGTATTCTAATGTGTTTCGATAAACACGAAGTTATACTTTCGATGCAGCGGCGTACTTTCCTGAAAGGTAAGGCCTTCGGTAAAAAGATTGACTCTATACCAATTGGTATTGATCTCCTGCAGATGTTCTTCCTACATTAATGTTCAAACCGTGAATTATTCTATCAATTGCCTATATAATTCAGCGGATTTTCTCCAGTAATGACTGGTTTTACTCTCGGTATAATATGGTAACTGATGCTGTTGACTTAGCCGTTATACACTCAAGGACGTTGGTAATGTTCTCGAACGGTTTGACACTCGATCTAATAATTCCTACCTTAAACTAATATGCCCGTGGCTAAAATGTATACTAGTTTGCTTCCCTGAATACGAAGATGTACTCTCTATACAGCGGGATGGCTTCTCGGAATTTAAGGCCTTCGGTTAAAAGTTTGACTGAATAACAATCGGTAATGTTCTCCGACGGTTTAACTCTCTCCTTAAATGACCAAACGGTGAATTGAGGGTTCCATTGTCGCTACATTTAAGCAGATATACTCCCGGACTGACTGGATTCTCTTTCGGAGTAACAGCTCCCAAGGAAGGCGGCATCGTTCTCCAACGGTTTGAGTATCGATTTTGATATTCATGAATGAAAATGTGCTGTGCTATAGGAAAAATGTCTACTAATTTGTTTCCGTGAACAATAACAATAAGACACTCGCTACAGCAGGTTAGGTTCTCTC
>NIJG01009368.1:0-10788 GCA_002201625.1 Euglossa dilemma
CATTCTACGAACACGAAGTTATACTCTCTATACGGCGGAATAGCTTCTCGGAAGGTGAGGACTTCCGTAAAAAGCTTGACACTATACCAACTGGTAACCTTACACAAAGGTTGACGCTCAACTTTAATATTTATACAGTAAACTAACGTGTATACAGTTAATACTGAAATGTTAATTGTCTCCCGGATAACCTGGTTTGGCTTTCGCAGGCACAGAATGTCTAAAGCTATTGACTTAGGCGTTCAAATCCGAAAGAAGGTGGCAACTCTCTCGATGGGTTTGACCCTCGATCTTCTTATCCGTACTGAAATTTAGGTCCGCGCCAGTAAACTGATTACTAATTTGAACCTCTGAACACGAATTCCATACGGCGGGATAGCTTCTCCGATGGTTGCGCTTTCGGAAAAGTGTTTGACGCTAATCCAATACGTACCGTTCTACAACGGTTCGACTGTCTGCATTAATATTCAAATAGTGGATTAAGGTGTTCATTAATAGTACTGTTCAGAGCATATACTCCAGATATACCTAGTGCTACTCTTGGAACCACAGGATACGAGAAACTATTTACTTAGCCGTTCGACACTCAAAGACGCTTGGACCATTCTCGGACGGACTGATTGACAATTTTTCCGTCCATACATGCAAATGAGGCATCCGTCTGCCAAAATGTCTATTAATTTGCATCTGTTTACACTAAGCAACACACGCGCTGCAGCGGATTAGGTTCCCGGAAAGTATGGAAACTGGAAAAACTTCTGACTTTATGCCAACTGGTAACATTCTCAAACGGTTTCGCGCTCTACTTTAATATTCAAACCGTGAATGAAGGTGTCTATTGCCAATAATCTTCAGCGGATATACTCCTGGTGTACCTAGCGTGACTCTCGGAACCACAGGGTAGGTGAGGCTATTGTGTTATATATGTGAATTCACAAAGAAGGTGGTAACGTTGTGGACAGTTCGCCTCTCGATCTTCCTATTAATACATGAAATTACAGTGCGCGTCTGCTAAAATGTCTACTAATTAGTTTCTCTGAACACAACCTTCTTCCCACGATATAGCGGGATATGTTCTCGGAAGGTACGGTATCCGTTAATCAGTATGAGTCTGTGAGAGACGCACGGCTAAGTCAACACCTTCTCCTATCCAGTCATTCGGAGAGTCAAACCAGGTATTCAAGGAGTACAACCGTTGGAGAGTCGTTCCAATGGACGCCATCATTCACGGTTTCAATATTATAGCAGAGAGTCAATCCGTTGATGAACATAACCAATTGCCAATTGAACATACCCTACCTTCATGAACACAGTCCGCTGTATCAATACCTGAACTACGTGTTCCACGAAACAAATTATTAGACGTTTTAATGAAATATCGAGCGTCAAACCGTTTTGAAACCTGACCAATGACTTTGGGATTCGTACAGCTATGACAGGAGTCTTACCTATCCTCTGATTCAGAGTTTCAAACCAGGTATTTCGGCAGTAAATCCGCTGAAGTGTATTGGCAATAGAAACATTAATCCGCGGTATGAATAATAAAATAGAGAATCAGACCTTAGGTGAACATTGCCAATTGGTATGAGGTCAATCGTTTTACCAAAGCCCTTACCATTCGAGAAGGTAACCCGCTTGATAGAGAGAACAACTTCGTGTTTAGAGACACACATTGGTATACATCGTAGTGGCGGCACCATTATTTCGTCACTCGCTTCACCTAACCTGTGATTCCTAGAGTCGAACCAGTCATTCCTGGAGTAAACTCGCTGAACAGTGTTGGCACTAGACACCTCTGTCTTGGTTTGAATATTAAAATTAAGCGTCATGCAGTTTGTGAACGTTACCAATTTCTATAAAGTCAAACTTTTTACCGGAAACCGTACCTCCCGAGTAGTACAACCCGCTGTAGGGTGTGTCCTGCTTAGTGCTCATGGAAACATATAGGTTGGCATTTTAGCGGCTCACACCTTAATTTCATGTATGAAATAGGAGATCGAGGGTCAAACCGTTCGAAAGTGCTACCACCTTAATGGAGAATCGAACCGCTTTGTTAATAGTTTCACATATCCAGTGACTCCGAGAGTCAAACCAGGTGTTCCGGGAGGAAACGCCCTGTGCAGTATTGCAATAGACGCCTCAATTTATGGTTTGAATATTAAGGAAGAGCGGCAATCCGTTGGTGAAAGCTAGCAAATGAAATAAAGTCAAACGTTTTACTGAAGTCCATACCGTCCACTAAGTTAATCCGTTGTATCGAGAGTATAACGTCGTGGTCAGCGAAGCACAGTAGAGCAAATTTTAGTGTCGGGTGTCTTAGTTTCATCTATGAATTAGAGTATGGAATGTCAAACCGTTCGAGAAAGTTACCACCTTCTTTGAGCGTCGAAATGTTATGTTAATAGCTCCACCTATCCTGCGATTCCGAAAGTCAATCCAGGAATGCCGGGAGTAAATCCGCTGAAAAGTATAGGTAATAGACACCTCAATTCAGCTCTTGAATATTAAAGCATGCCGTCAAGCCGCAGTATAACAATTCCTATTGGTGTACGACCAAAATTCATACAGAATTCCTTTCCCTCCGAAAAACTGACCCGCTGTATCGGGAGTATAACACCGTGTTCAGAGTTCCGAAACAGTATACATTTACCGACAAGCACCAAATCACCATGCGCGAATTTGAAGATTGAGTGTCAAACTGTTCGCGAACGTTACCACCTTCTGCAGCAGACGAACGGCTATGTCAATAGCTCCACTTATCCTGTGATTCCGAGAGTCAAACCAGGTAGCCGGTGAGTAAATCCACGGAAGATATTTGGCTATAGACAGTTTAACTGGCGGTTTCAATATTGCAGCAGTGCGTCAAACCGTTTGAGAGCGTTACCAATTTATGTAAGGTCAAAAGTATTACAGAAGGCCTTACAATCCGGAACCTCACAGGCTTCGTCGAGAGTATAAGTTCGTGATCACAGATAGATACTAGTACTAACTTCAGTGACGTGCACATTAACTTCATTTATGAATTAGAACACCGAGAGTCAAAGCGTTAAAGAACGTTACCAACCGCTATGAAATTAAAACAGCTATTGCAAAAAATTCACCCATCCAGTGATACCTAGAGACAAACCATGTTTTCCCTGGAGTAAATCCTCTGAACATTATTGGTAATATTATTGGTAATACACAGAGTCAAAACATTATGGAAGGATAACTATTGGTAGAGAGTGAAACTCTACAAAGAGGGCCTTACTTTTCGCGATCCTAACCCGCTGTACCGAGAGTATAACTTCCTGTCTAGAGGAAGAAATTAGTATTCATTTCAGTGACGGGCACCTTGACATCAGGAATTAATTAGACGATTGAGCGTCAAACCATTGGAGAACGTTGCCAATTGTTATAGAGTCAAACGTTTCACTGAAGACCCTATATTCCATGAACCTAGCCCACTGTATTGAGAGTATAGCAGCGTGTTCAGCGGAACGAATTAGCATACCTTTTTGTCACGATCACCTTAATTTCATGTATAAAACAGGAGATCGGGTGTCATACCGCTGGAGAACGTTACCACCTTCTGTGACGGATGAACGGCTAAGTCAATAGCGTCACCTATTCTGCGATTCCGAGAGTGAACCCAGGAACTCCGGGAGTAAGTCCGCTGAACAGCATTGGCAATTGGCACCTCAACTCACAGTATGAATATTAAAGTAGAAAGCGAAGACGTTGGCGAACATTACCAATCCGTATAAAGTCATTTCTATTACCGGGTACCTTACTTTCCGCGAACCAAACCCAATGTAGCGAGCGTTTCGCTTATCCTTTACGGAAGCAAATTATTTTACATACTAGCAGAGAAGCACCACATTTTCATGAATAAATGTCGGAATCCGGAGACAAACGGTTCGAGCAAGTTGCCACATTCTTTGAGGTCCGTAAGGCTAAGTCAATAGCTTACATCTCCTGTGTTTCCGAGAGTCAATCCAGCTTCTCCGGGAATAATCCGGCTAAAATGTGGTGGCAGCAGACACCTTAATTCACGGTATGAGTATTAAAGTAGGGCGGCAAACCGTTAGAGATCGTTTATAATTGGTATTTGGCCGAACGTTTCACCGAAGACTTTACCCTCCGATGAATTAACCCTCTGTATCGAGAGTATAGCATCGTGTTCAGATGGGAGAGTTGCTATACATTTCAATGTCGGGCACCTAAATTTCATGTATGAACTTGATGATCGTGTTTTATACCTGTCGAGACCTTATCCACCTTCTACAAGAGTCGGACGGCTACGTCAATTGCTTCAGCTATCCTACCATTCCGAAAGTCAAACCAGATATCCCAATTGAAAACTCGCTGAATAGTATTGGCCATAGTCACATTAAATCACGGTTGGAATATCAAAGCAGGCCGGCAAGCCGTTGAAGACCATTACCTGTTGGTGTAGATTGAAACTGTTAAGTAAGCCTTTCACTCTAAAAAAACTAACCCGCTTTGTCGAGCGTATAACATCGTGTTCAGAGGATAAAATTAGGAAATATCTTAGTGTCGCGCCACATAATTTCCTGTATAAATTAGACGATCAAGTGTCAAGACGTTCAAGGACGTTACGACCTTTCTTGACGACCGCGCCGCTAAGTCAACATCTTCAATCATCCAGTGACTACAAGACTCAAACCAGGCATTCTGGGAGTAAAGCCGCTGAAGAATATTGGCAATGGACACATTAAATCACGGTATGAATATTAAAGTTCAATGTCAGACCGTTGTACAACGATAACAATTTCTATAGAGGCAAACTTTTACCGACGACCTTAACTTCCGAGAACGCAAACCCGCTGCATCGAGATTATAACATCGTGCTTAGAGGAAAAAACTAGTATACATTCTATTGACGGCACCAAATTTCATGTATGAGTTAGAAGATCGAGGGTCAAACCATTCGAGAACATTTCCACCATCTTTGAGAGTCGAATGGCGGAGACTGCATCTTCACCTATCGTGTGCTCCTATTGTAAAACCAGGTATTCTGGGAGTAAGCCCGCTGAGCAGAAATGGCAATTAACGTCTTAATTCAGGGTATAAATATTAAAGTAGAGCGTGAAACCGTTTGAGAGCGTTAACATTTGGAATAAAGTCATACGTTTTACCGAAGGCTTTACCATTCGCGAAAATTACTGGCATCTTCGAGAGTATATCTTCGTGTTCAGGGGAAGAATTTAGTCTTCATATCAGTGGCGGACACTACATCCTTCATGAATGAATAAGAAGATCGTGGGTCAATCCGCTCGAGCACGTTGTCACCTTCGCCGAGTTACGACGACTATGTCAACAGCTTCACCTGTCATGCGGTACCGAGAGTCCAACATGAACTCCAGGAGAGAATCGGCTGAACAGTATTGGCAAAGGACACCTTAATTCAAGATTTGAATATTAGAGTAGAACGTCAAACCGTTTGAGAGCGAAACCAGTTTTGTATAAAGTCAAACGTTTTTCCGAAGGTTTTACCTTCCTAGAACTTAACCTGCTGTAGCGAGTGTCATGCTTAGTGCTCTCTGAAGCAAATTAGTAAGCATTTTTTCAGACGGAAACCTTATTTTTATGTATGAATAAAGTAATCGGGGCTCAAAACTTTCAAGACCGATTCCACCTTCCTTACTGGCCGTATCGCTAAGTCAAAAGCGCCACCTATCCTGATATTTCGATAGTCAAACCAGGTATTCCGGGAGTCAATCCGATGATCAGTGTTGGCAATAACCACCTTACCTCGAGGTATGAAATATGAAGTACAGGCTTTAACCGTTGGAAAACATTAGTTATTGTAAGAAGGTCAGCGTTTTCACCAACTACCTTACCTTCCGTTAACATATCACGCTGCACCGTGTATGCTGCCTAATGTTCACGGATACAAATTAGTTGACATTTTTGCATTCGGAAGCCCTATATTCATGTATGTATAGAAAAAACGACAGGCATACGGTTCGGGAACGCTACCACTTTCACGGAGAATCGAACGGTGAAGTCAATAGCTTCACAAACCCTGTGATTCCTAGAGCAAACCCCGGTATCCCAGGATTTAATCCGCTGAACAGTATTGGTAATAGACACCATAATTTACTGATTGAATATTAAGATAGAGCGCCAAACAGTTTGAGAACGTTACCTCCTTTTACGACAGGCGAACGGCTACGTCAGTAGCTTCACCTATCATGCGATTCCTAGAGACAAATTGGGTATTCCAGGAGAAAATCCGATGAACAGCATTGGCAATATGCATTTCAATTCACGGTTGGAATTTTAAAGTAGAGCGTCAAGCCGTTTGAGAACGCTTCCAATTGGTATTAGGTCAAACGCTTTACTAATGACCTTACCCTCCGGAAGCCTATCGCGCGGTATCGGGAATATGATAGGATGTTTAGAAGAACAAGTTAGTATATATTTTAGGTCAGGCACATTAATTTCGTGTATGAATTAGAAGATCGAGGGTCAAACCGTATGAGAACGTTACCACCTTCTGTGAGAGACGAAAGGCTTAGTCTACATCTACACATATTCTGCAATTCCAAGGGTCAAACCAGGTATTTCTGCCGTAAATCCACTGTACATTACTGGCAATAGACGCCTTCGTTGACGGTTTTATAGTTAAAGCAGACCGTCAACCCGTTGTAGAACACAACTCAGTGGTATGGAGGCAAACCTTTCACTGGAGGTCTTACCTTCCGAGAAGCTATCACGCCGTGTCGAGCGTATACCGTCGTGTTCAGTAAAACACGTTAATATACGTTTCAGTGTCGGTCATCGTAATTTCACGTATATTCGAAGTGAAATATCGAGGGTCAAACCCATGGGGATCGCGACCTCCTTCTCTGGGATTCTAACGGCTAAGTCAATAGATGCACATATCGTGTGATTCCAAAAGTTGAACCAGATATTGCGGGAGTCAATGCGGTGTACAGAATTTCCAGTAGACAGCTCAGTTCACGATATAAATATTAAACCTGGCCGTCAAGCCGTTTGAGAGCGTTACCAATTGGTGTAAAGTCAAACGTTTTAATGAAGGTCATACCATCCGATACACAAACCCGCTATATCGAGGATACAACTTCTTGCTCAGAGAAAGAAATTAGTAATTATTTCTGTGACGGGCACGTTAATTTCATGAACGAGTTAGAAGATCAATGGTCAAACCATTCTGGACCGTAACAAACTTCTATCGTATTCGAACAGCTAAATCAATAGGTTTGCATACCCTCTGCTTCCGTGTGTCATAGCTTGTCTTCCTGGATTATATTTGCTGAACAGTAGAGGCAATCGGCACCTTAATTCACGGTTTGAATATTAAAGTAGAGCGTCAAACCGTTTGATACCATTACCAATTGCTATAAAGTCAAACGTTTATACGAAGGCGTTTCCCTCCGTAAAACAAACCCACTGTATCGACAGTATTACTTCGTGTATAGAGAAGGATATTAGTTTACATTTTAGTGACGGGCACATTTATTGCATGTATGAATTAGTAGATCGAGAGTCATCGCGTTCAAGAACGTTACCACCTTCTTTGGACGTCAAGCGGCTAAGTCATTAGCATCACCTGTCATGTGATTCCGACTGTCAATCCAGGTATACCGAGAGTAAATCCGCCGTAATCTGTTGCCATTAGACATCCTAATTCATGGTATAGATATTAATGTACAGAGACAAGCAGTTGAAATGCGTTATCACCTTCCTTGGGAGTCGAACGGCAAAGTCAATAGCTTCACATATCGTGTGGTTCCGACAGTCATACCAGCAATTTTGGGAGTCAATCCGCTGTGCACTACTGGCAACGGACACCTTAGTTCGCGGTATGAGCATTAAGGTAGAGCGCCAAGCCTTTGTAGAACGATACCAATTGGTATAGTGTCAAACCTATTACAGAAAGCCTTACCTACAGTGTACCAAACCAGCCACATCGAGAGCATAACTTTGTGCTCAGAGAAACACATTAGTTTACATTTCAGCGGCAGCCACCTTAATTTCATGTATGGATAAGAAGATCTAGGGGGAAACTGTTCCTGAACGTCACCACTCTATTTGCGAGTAGCACAGCGTAGGGAGTTGATTCACCTATCCTGTGATTCCGTGAGTCAAACCAAGTATTCCGGGAATGAATCCGGTGAAGAGTATCGGCAAAAGACACCTGAATTCGCCGCAAGAATATTAAAGTAGAGTGTCTAACCGCTGTGGAACGTTACGCTCGGTAAACCAATCCAGCTGTATCGAGACTATATCCGTGACCAGAGAAAGAAATTAGTCGCGTCAATAGCTTCACAGATGCTCCTAGTCAAACCAGGTATTCAGGGAGTAAATGCGCCGTACAGTATTGCAAATAGATACCTTAATTTGCGGATTGAATATTGAAATGGAGCGACAAACCAATTGAGATCATAGCCAATTCGTATTAGGTCAAACAAATTACAGATGGCGTTATCATTGGAGAAGCATTCTCGCCTATTCTAGAGTATATCTTCGTGATCAGAGATCGAAATTAGTCCACATTTCTGTGACGGGAGACTTTATTTCATGTATGAATTAAAAGATCGAGGGTCAAACCATTCGATGACGTTACCACCTTCTGTGAGATACGAATGCCTAACTCAATAGCGTCACACATCCTGTGTTTCCGAAAGTCAAACTAGGTGTTTCGGGAGCAAATCGTCTGTGCAGTATTGGTAATAGACATCGGCATTCACAGTTTGAGTACTGAAATGCAGAGACACACCGCTTGAAAACGTTACCACCCTCTTTGGGTGTCGAACTGATAAATCAATAGCTTCACCTATCCCGTTATTCGGTGAGTGAAAGCAGGTATTCCTAGAGTAAATCCGTTGATGTGCTTTGCCAGTAGACTCCCTAATTCACAGTTTGAATAGTAATGTGGAGCATCAAACGGTTTGAGATCATTACCAATCGGAATAACGTCAAACAAATTACCGATGGCCATACCTTCGTCGAACCTCACCGGCACCGTCGAGAGAATAACTTCGAGTTCAGAGGAAGAAATTAGTTTTCATTATAGTGACGGGCGCCTTAACTTCTTGTGTGAATTAAGATATCGAGTGTCAGACCGTTCGGGATCGTTGCAACTTTCAGCGAAGGACGATCGGCTACGCCAATAGCTTCACCTATCCTGCGATTCAGTGAGACAAACTAGGTATTCCTGGAGAAAATGTGCTGAACAGTATTGGTAATAGGCATCATAATTTGCGGTTTGAATATTAAAATACGGGGTCAAACCGTTTGGGAACGATTGTAATTCCTATAAATTCAAATGTATTACCACAGACCTTACGCTCCGAAAAGTTAACCAGCTGTATCGAGAGTATATCTTTGTGCTCTGAGAAAGAAATTAGTATTCATTTCAGTGCACGGGAACCTCAACTTGATGTATGAATTAGTTGGTCGAGGGTCAAACCGATCGAGAACGTTACCACCCTCTTTGAGGGTCGAACGGATAAGTCAATAGCTCCACCTATCCTGCGATTCAGACAGTCAAACCTGGTAATCCGAAAGTAAATCCGCTGAAGGGTATTGCCAATTGACACCTTAATTCATGGTGTGAATATTAAAGCTGAGCGTCAGACTGTTTGAGAACGTTATCAATTCCAATAAAGTCAATCGTATTACCGAAGACGATACACACCGAGAAACTAGCCCGCTGTATCGTGAGTATAACATGGTCTTCAGTGGCATGAATAAGTAAGTGTTTTAGTGACGAGCACCATTATTTCATGCATGAATTGGAAGATCGAGCGTCAAACGGTTCGAGATCGATACCACCTTCTTTGAGAGGCGAAGGTCTATGTCATTAGCTTCACCTGTTCCGTAATGCAGAGAGCATTCAGCATTCACACTTCTGTGTAGCCTGGCATTCCAGGAGTATGTCCGCTGTACAGTATTGGCCTAAGAAACCTTAAATCGCGGTACGAATATTAAAGTGAAGCGTGAAACCGATGGAAACTGTGACCAGTTGGTATAAGGTTATTATTTTACCGAATAAATTACCTTGCTAGAACGTAAACCGCTGTATCGAAAGTATAACTTCGTGATCAGAGAAACAAATTTGTATACATTTTAGGGACGGGCGCCTTTATTTCATGTATGTATTCGAATATCGAGCGTCATGCGTCTCGAGAACGTTGCCACGTTCTTTGAGAAACGGACGGTTATTCAATAGATTCACCTATCGTGTCAAACCTAGAATCATACCAGGCATTTCTGGAGTAAATACACCGAACAGTATTGGTAATAGACACCTACTTCACAGTATGCATATTAAAGTAGAGAGTAAAGCTGTCGGCGAAGATTACCAATTAGGTGAAGTCATTCCTTTTACCGGATACCATACCTTCCGAGAACCTAATCCTCTGTCGCGAGCGTCTTTCTTATCGCTCACAGAAACACATTTGTAGACATACTAGAAGAGAAGCACCACATTTTCGTGAATAAATATCGTAATCGGGAGACAAGTCGTTCGAGAAATTTGGCACCTTGTTTGAATTTCATAAGGCTACGTCCATAGCTTCACTTCTCCTGTGAGTGCGGCTGTCAAACACGGTACTCCGGCAGCCTATCCGCTGATCAGTATTGGCAATAGTCACCTTTTTTCACGGTTCTAATATTGAAATTGAGCGTCAAGCAGTTCGTGAACGTTACCAACTGCTATAAAGTCAATCGTTTTACCGAATGCCTTACCGTCCGCGAAACTCACCGGCTTCATCGAAAGTCTAATTTCAAGCTCAGAGGAATAAATTCGTT
>NIJG01009384.1:0-10419 GCA_002201625.1 Euglossa dilemma
GACCGTTCAAAAACGTTACCACCCCCGTTGAGAGTCGACCGGATAAGTCCATAACTCCACATATCGTGTGATTCCTAGGGCCGAGACATGTATTCTGGTAGTAAGCGCTCTGAACAGCATTGGAAAAGGACACCTTACGTCACTCTATAAACAGGAAAGTAGAGAATCACACCGTGGAAGAAAAATAAAAATTCCTATAATGTCATTCTTTATACCAAATACCTTACCTTCCGAGAACCTGACTCGCTGTTCCGTGTGTCTTGCTTAATGTCCAGGGAAACAAACTAGTAGACATTATGGCAGAAGCACACGTTAATTTCAAATATGCATTACTAGATGGAGTGTCAGACCGTTCGAGATCGTTACCACCTTTTGTCAGAGCCGAAGGCCTGAGTCAACAGCTTCACATGTAGTTGAGACTCCGAAAGCCAAGCCTGGCATTCCAGAAGTGAATCCACTGAGAGTGTTGGCAATAGACACGTTAATTCACGGTATTAATATTATAGTAAAATGTCAAACCGTTGGAGAAAGTTACCAAATGGTATAAAGTCAAACTTCTTACCGTATATCTCACCTTCCAATAACCTAACCCGCTGTATCGAGTGCCATGCTTAGAGCAGGAAACAAATTAGTAGACATTTTAGCAGAGGGAAACCTTATTTATATCTATGAATAGAATAATCGAGGGACAAACCGTTCGAGAACGATCGCACCTTCTTTGAGAATATAACGCGAAGTAAATAGCTTCTTCCATCCTGTGAATCCTAGAACGGAACCAGGTATTCATGGAGTGAATCCGCTGAACGTTATTTGCAATAGACATATTAGTTCGCTGTATGAATACTGAAGTATAGACACAAACCGTCGGCGAACATAGACAATGCGTATTAAGTCGCACTATCTACCGAATACACTTCCATCCGAGAACCTAACACGCTGTATCCAGAGTATAACTTCGGGTTCATAGAATATACATGTCAGTGCCGCGCAACTTAATTTCATGTATGAAAAAGATGACCGAGTGTCAAACTGTTCGAGGAAGCGACCACCTCAGTTGAGAATCGGACCGCTTTGTTAATAGCTTCGCCTATCCTATGATTCCTAGAGCCAAGCCACGTATTCTGGGCGTAAAGCCGACGAACAGTAATGGTATCAGACACCTCAATTCACGGATCTAACATTAACGTAGGGCGTCAATCCATATGAAAACGTTACATCTTGCTATATAGTCGAAACCTTACCGAAGGCCTTACCTTCCGAGAAGCTAACCCGCTTCATCAGTAGTATAGCTTCGTGTACGGAGAAATAAATTATTATACAATTTAGTGACGGACACCATAATTTACATCTCATTACATCTCATTAATTAGAAGATCGAGTATCGAACCGTTCGAGAACGTTACCATCACCTGTGAGATACGAACGGCTAAGTCAATAACATCACCTGTCCCGTGATACCGAGAGTCAAACGAGGTATTCTTCGAGTAAATCCGCTGAACGGTATTGGCAATGGCCATTATAATTCCCGGTTCGAATACTAAAGTACGTTACCAATCTATATCGAGCCATCCTTTTACCGTAAGCCTCACCTGCAGTGAATCTACCTCCCTGTACCGGGAGTATAACTTCGTGATCAGAGAATCAAATTGGAATACATTTTAGTGGTGGGTACATAAACTTCATGGAGGAATTAGAAGATCATGTTTATATACCTTCGAGAACCTTACAACCTTCTCTGAAAGTCGCATATCTAAGTCAATAGCTGCAGCTGACCCGTGATTCCGAGAGGCACATCAGGTATTCCAGGAGTAAATGCGCTGCACAGTATTCACAATAAACACCTCATATCACTGTAGGAATATAAAACTACAGAGGCAAACCGCTGGTAAACGTTACCAATTTGTATATACCCCATACCAGTTACCTTACCTTCCAAGATCATAACCAGCTGTATCGTGGATATAACATAGGGTTCAAGGTCGATGGTCACACTGTTTGAGAACGGTACGCCCTCCTGTGAGGGACGCACGGCTACGTCAATAGCTTAACCTATCCTGTGAATCCGAGAGTAAAACCAGGTATTCCTGGGCCTTACCTTCCAAGAAGCAGATCCGTCGTAGAGTGAGCATAACTTCGTCTTCAAAAAGGCCAATTAGTATCCATATTATTGACGGGCACCTTAATTTCTTGCATGAATTAGATGGTCGCGTGTGAAACGGCCCAATAACGTGACCACCTTCTTTGAGAGTCGAACGGCTGAGTCAATAGCTTCACGAATCCTGGGATGCCGAGAGTTGAACCAGATATTCCAGGAGTACATCCGCCTTACAGCATTGACAATAGACACTTAAATTCACGGCATGAGCATTAAAGTAGGGAGTCAAATCGTCAGGGAACATTTCCAATGGTTATAAAGTTATTCATTTTTAAGAAACCGTTACCTTCCGAGAATGTATCCGTCGTTCACGTTCACGGCTTGAATGTTAGAGCAGACTGTCAAACACATCTAGATCGTTACCAATTCCTGCAATGTCAAATCCCTTTCCGACGAACTTACCGTCACATAAACTAATCCTCTGTATCGAGAGTATAACGTGTCCAGTGGGACGAATTAGTATGCGTTAACGGCGACAAGTACATTAATTTCAAGTATGAATTAGAAGATCGTGGCCCATAGCACTCGAGAACCTTACCGCCTTCTGTGAGAGACGAACGGCTATGTCAATGGCTTCACCAATTCTGTGAACCAGAGGGTTAATTCAGCTATGCCGTGTGTAAATACGCGGAACGGTTTTGGCTCTAGGCACCTTAATTGACGGATTGAATATTAAAGTAGAGACTCAAACTATTTGAGAACGTGACCAATTGGTACATAGTCAATCTTTTTACCGAACGCCTTACCTTCCGAGACACTATCCCGCTGTATCGAGAGTATCACTTCATTTCTGGGGAGACAAATTATAACACATATTAGTGTCGGTTACCTTAGCTTCATGTATGAATTAGAAGATCATGTGTCAAACCTTTCAGGAATGTTACCACCTTCATTGAGAGAAGGACGGCAAAGGCCATATCTTCACTTATGCTGCGACATCCAGAGTCATCCCAGGTATTCCGGGAGTTAGTCCGCTGTACAGTATCGGCATTAAAAACCATAGTTCCCGGTATAAATATTAACGTACAGATTCACACAGTTGTGCCACATTACCTACTGATACAGCGTCTAAATCTTCTGCGCAGGCCGTACCTTACGACAATCAAATCCGCTGTACGGAGAGTGGAACTTCGTGGTCAGAGAAGCAAAGTAGTATAAGTTTTAGTGACGTGCAACTTAATTTCATCTATAAATCTATAGATCATGGGCCCAGCCTTTCGAGAACGTTAGCACCTTCTTTGAGAGTCGATCAGTTAAGTCAATGCCATCACCTATCATGTGATTCCGGAACTCAAACCATGTATTCCGATAGTTGATTCGCTGAACAGCACTAGAAATATAACACCTTAATTCACTGTGTGAATATTGAAGTATAGAGTCAAACCGTGGAACATGATTCAAAATTCATGTAAAGTTATTCTTTTTACCGAATACCTTACCTTCCGAGAAAGTGACACGCTGTAGCGTGTGTCATGCATAATATTGCAGAAACAAATTAGTAGGCATTATAGCAGAATCACAATCTATTTTCAAATATGAATTAGATAATCCAGTGTCAAACCGTTCGAGATCGTTACTACCATCTTTGAGAGTCAAATGGCTGAGTCAACAGCTACACCTGACCTGCGATTCCGAGATCCAAATCAGGTATTCCGAGAGTACGTCCGCTCACAGCATTCGTTATAGACACATTAACTCACGATTTGAATACTAAAATGGAGGGTCAAGTCGTTCGAGGACGTTAACACACACTTTGGGAGTCGAGCGGCTATAACAACAGCCAGACTTATCTAGTGATTCCAAGAGTCATACCAGGTATTCCGGGATTAAGTCCGCTTCACAGTATTGGCATCGCAGAACCTGTTCCATGGTATAAATATTAAAACCCAGTGTCAAACCGTTGTAGAAGATTAAGAATTGGTATTGAGTCAAACTTTTTACCGAAGGCCTTAGCTTCCGAGAAGCTAACATGCCTAGTCGAGAGTATATCGTCGTTTTCAGTAATACACATTAATATACGTTTCTATGACGGGCACCTTAATTTCACGTATCAAATCGAATATCGAGTGTCAAACCGTTGGGGAATGTGACCACCTTCTTTGGGATTCGAACGGCTAGGTCATTGGCGTCACCTATCCTGTCACTTCGAGTGCCAAAACCGGTATTCCAGAAGAAAATCCGCAGAACAATATTGACAATAGTTGCCATAACTCACGTTATGGATATTGAAGTAGAGTATCAATCTGTCGAGAATATTACGAATTGGTATAAGGTAGTCCTTTTTACCGAATACGAGACCTTCCTAGATCTATACCGGCTGCAGCGAGTGTCTTGCTTACTGCTCACGGAAACAAACTAGTAGACATTTTAGCAGACGGCCACATTTTTCATGCCTGAATAGTATGATCGGTGGTCAATATTTCCAAAAACGGGACCACAATCTGCGAGATTCGAACTCCGCAGTCAATAGCTACACCTATCCTGCGCCGTAGAAGGTCAGACTCGGTACTCCAGGAGGCAGCCCTCTGCACTGTAATGACAGTGGACACTTTAATTCGCGGTATGAATACTAAAGCAGAAAGTCAGACCGACGGAGAATGTTACCATCTGGTATTGCGTCAAACTTTTAACGGAAACCCTACCTTCCGAGAACATAACCCGCTGTGTCAAGAGTATAACTTGGTGTTGAGAGAAACAAACTAGTATTCATTTTAGTAGCGGCACCTCAATTTCATGTATGAATTAGAAGATCGAGAGGCAGACTGCTTGAGAAAGGTACCACGTTCTTTGAAAGTCGAACGGCTAAGTCAATAGCTTCTCCTACCCTGTTATTCCGATATCAAAACCAGGTATTCCGGAAGTCATTCCGCGGTACACTATTGGCAACGGATACCTTAATTTGCGGATTGCATAATAATGTAGAGCGTCAAATCACTTGAGAGCGGTACCAATTAGTATAATGTCATACGCTTTATCGAAGGCCTTACCTTCCGAGAACCTCACTCGCTGCAACGAGAGTATAACTTCGTGTTCAGAGAAACACATTAGTTTACATTTTGGAGAGGGGCACCATAAATTCGTGCATGAATTAGAGGATCGGGTGTAAAACGTGTCCAGACCATTACCACGATCGCTGAGAGTGGAACGGCTAAGACAATAGCTTGCGATGTCCTGCGGTTCCGTAAGTGAACCCAATACTCGGAGAGTAAATCCGATGATCAGTAACGGCAATAGACACCTCAATTCACGGTGTGAATATGAAAGTAGAGTGCCAGACGTTTGAGAACGTTTCGAATTGGTATAACGTCATATCCTTCATCGCATACCTTATCTTCAGCGAACATAAGGCTCTGTACCGTGGGTGTAATTTCGTGTTCAGAAAAACAAATGAGCATACATTTAGTGACGGGCACCTTAATTTCATGTATGAATTAGAAGACCGAGTGTCAAACAGTTCGAGAACGTTATCACCTTCATGGTATCTCGCACCACTAAGTCAATAGCTACACCTATCCTGTGATTCCGAGAGGTAAATCAGGCGTTCCAGGAGTAAATACGCTGATCCGTATTGGCAATAAGCACTTTAGGTCGCGATATGCATTTTAAAGAACAGAGTCAAACCGCTGAAGAACGTTAACGATTGCTATAACGACAAAATTCATTGCGGATACCTTACCTTCCGAGAACATATCCCGCTGTATCGTGGGTATAATTTCGGGTTCAGGGAAACAAATTAGTAGACATTTTAGCAGACGTACACCTCAATTTTATGTATGAATAAGAAGACCGATTGTCAAATCGCTAGAGAACGTTTCCATCTTCATTGTGAGCCGAACGGCTAAATTAATAGCATCATATATCCCGCGATTCTGAAAGAGAAGCCTGGTACTCCAGGAGTAATTGGGATGAACATTATTGGCATCATAAACCGCAATTCACGGTTCGAATGTCAAAGTAGAGCGTGAAATACTTTGGGAACGTTACCAATTGGTATACGGACAAACATTTTAGCGATGACCATACACTTCCAGAACCAATCCCGCTGCATCGTGAGTATAGTTTCGTGTTCAGAGACAAAAATTAGTACACATTTTAGTGACCGTCACCTTTATTTCATGTATGAATTAGAAGATCGAGGGTGAAACAGTGCGAAATCGTAACTATAACGTATAATGTGTTTAGAGAATCCTATTAGTACACATTATAGTGATTGCATCCTAATTTCATGTATGAATTAGAACAAGGCGGATAAAACATTTCGAGACCGATACCACCTTCAATGGTATTCGAACGGCCAAATGGATAGCTTCATATATCCTGCGAATCCGGGACTCAAAAAATGTATTCGGTGATTAAATCCGCAGGACAGTTTTGAGAATGGACACCTTAATTCAAGGTTTGAATATTATAGTAGAGCGTGAGACCGTTTCACAGCGTTTACAATTGTTATAAAATCAAACATTTCTCCGAAGGCCATACCTTCTGCGAACCTCACTTGCTTCATCGAGAGAATAACTCTGTATTCAGTGAAAAAAACTAGTATTCATTTCAGTGTCGGACACCGATACTTTATGTATGAATTTGAAGGTCTTGTGTAAAGCATTTCGAGAACGTTACCGCCCTCTTTGAGAGTTGAATGGCTAGGTCAACAGCATCATCTATCCTGTGATTCCTAGAGCCAAACGAGGTATTGCTGAAGTAAATCCGCTGAATAGTATTGGCAATATACAACTGAAATCACGACATGAGTATTAACGTACGGAGTAAAATCATCAGAGAACATTACCAAGTGTTATAAAGTCATTCTTTCTACAGATTGCGATACCTTCAGAGAACGTATCCTGATGTACGGAGTGCCATGCCTAGGGTTCAGGGAAACAAATCAGTATACGTTTTCGTGACGGACACCTGAATTTCATGTACGAAATTGTGGATCATGGGGCACACTGTTCCAGGGAGTTGCCACCATCTTTGGGTGTCACACAACGCAGCCACTAGCTTCAACTATCCCGTGATTCCGAGAGTCAAGCCGTGTACTCTAGGAGTAACTCCGCTGAACAGTTATGGCAGTAGACACCCTATTTCAAAGTATGAATATTAAGACAGAGATTCAAACCGTTTGGGAACATTATAAATTTATATGACGTCATTCCTCTTACAGAAAGCCTTACCTGCGGAGAAACTATCTGACTGCAGGGAGTGCCTCGTTTCATGTTCAGAGAAACAAATTAGTATTCATTATGGTGACGGGCACCACAATGTCATTTATCAACATGATGACCAGAGTCAATCAGTTCAAGATAGATCCCACTTTGTTTGAGAGTGGCACCGCAAAGTCTGTAGCTTTACGTATCCTGTGATTCCGAGAGTCAAATCATGCATTCTGGGAGTGAATCCGCTGAAGAGTATAGACAATTGATGCCTTAATTCACGGTATGAATACTAAAGTAGAAGGTCAATCTGTCGGAGAACATTACCAATTGGTATAGAGATATTCTTTTTACCAAACACATCACCTTCATAGAATCTAATCCGCTGTAGCGAGTGTCATGCTTAGTGATCACGAAAACATATTAGTATACATCATCATAGAGGCACACCTTATTTCCAAATATGAATTCGAAGATCGGGTGTCAATTCATTCGAGATCATTCCCACTTTCATTGCGAGTCGAACGTCGACGTCAATCGATTCGTCTACCCTGTGATTCCGATAATCGAATCGGGTATTCGTGGACTCATTCCGCTATACAGTATTGGCAATAGTCACCTTAATTCACGGTACGAATATTAAAGTGGAAGAACTCTCCGTCGAAGAACATTACCTATTACTATAGAGTCAAACTGTTTACCCAAGCACTTACCTTCGGTGAACTTATCCCGCTGGATCGAGGGCACAAGTACGTGTTTACAGAAAGAAATTAGTACTGACTTCAGTGACGGGTACATTAACTTCATGTATGAATTAGAAGATCGAGGGTCAATCCGTTCGTGAACGTTATCACCTTCCTTGAATGTCGCACGTCTACGTCAATAGCTTCACCCATCCTATGAATCCGGGAGTCGAATCTGGGATTCAGCGAGAATATCTGCTGTTCATTTTGGCCATTAGGCACCCTACTTCGCGGCATAAATATTGAAGTACACAGTGAAACCGTTGTGGCACGTTACCTATTGGTATACGCCTACCTATCCGTACGCCTTTCCATCCGAGAAGCAAACTCGCTATATACAGAGTATATCTTCGTGTTCAGAGAAGCAAGTAGCTATACATTTTAGTGAGGGGCACCTTAATTTCATGTATGTATTAGAAGGTCCTGTGTAAAACCGTACGCGATCGTTACCACCGCCTTTGCGAGCCGATGGGCTATGTCAATACCGTACCCTATCCTGTGATTCCAAGATACAAACCAGGTATTCCGGGAGTAATCCCCTGAACAGTTTTGGTAATAGGCTGCTTAGTTCGCGGTATGAATATTAAGGTATTGAGTCACACCATCGGAGATTAACACCAATTTGTATAAAGCAAGTTTCTTACGGAATTCCTATCCTTCCGAGAAGCTAACCCGCTGTATCGAGAGTATGACTTCGTGGCCAGAGAAGCAAAATAGTATAAACTTTAGCGACGGACAACTTAATTTCATCTATGAATGAGGAGATCGGGGGTTATACCGCTCGAGAACATTAGCACCTTTTTTGAGAGCCGAACGGCTCACTCAACAGCGTTACCTATTCAGTGATTCCGAGAGTGGAACCAGGTATTCTGGGAGTAAATCCGCAGTAGGTTATTGGTAATAGATACCATATTTTACGGTATAAATATTAATATGGAGATTCAAACCATTGTAAAACGTAACCTACTTGTATACTGTCAAACTCTTTACTGAAGGCGTTACCTTCCGAGAACATACACTCCTGCACCGAGATTATAATCTCGAGTTCAGAGAAAGAAGCTGGAGTTCATTTTAGTGACTGGACCCATAATTTCCTGCTTGAACAAGAAGATTGAAGGTCAACCGTTCGGGAACGTTACCATCTTCTTCGAGAGTCGATCGCATAAGTCAATAGCTCCATCTGCCCTGTGATACGGAGAGACAAATATGGAATTCCCGAAGTAAGTCCGCAGAACAGTACCTGGAATGGACTCCATAATTCACGGGTTCAGCCTTACAGCACAGCGTCACACCGTTGTAGAACGTCACCTACTGGAGTACAGTCAAACTTTTTACCGAAGGCCTTACCTTCCGTGGAGCTATCCCGCTGTATCCAGAGTTCCAGCATCCTGCCTGTTCAGAGACGCAAATTAGTATCCATTTTGGTGTCTGGCACCGTAATTTCATCTATGAAGCAAAAGATCGAGGGTCAAAACGTTGGAGACCGGTGCCACCTACTATGAGCTTCGAACGGTTATGCTGATAGCAGCACGTATCCTACGATTCTCAGAGTCAAATCAGGTAATCCGCGAATACATCTGCTGCTCAGTGTGGGCATTGGGCACCCTACTTCACGGCATAAGTATTAAGGTACAGATCGAAACCGTTTTAGGACGATTCTTATTGTTATGAGTTCAAACTCGTCACAGGAGGCCTGACCTTCCTGAAGCTAACCAGCTGTACCGATAGTATAACTTCGTGCTGAGAGACAATAGATACTATACAATTCAGTGACGGGCGCCTTATCTTCTTGTTCGAATTAACAGCTCGGGATTCAAGCATTTCGGGATCGATACCGCCCTCTTTGTGGATCGGACGGCTGAGTGAACTGCTACACCGATCCTGTGATTCCGAACGTCAAACCAGATATTCCTGGATTAAATGTGTTGTACAGAATTGGCAATAGGAACCACAATTCACGGTTTGAATATTAAAATATAGCGTCAAACCGCTTGAGAACGTTACCATCGCCTTCGAGAGTCGAGCGGATATGTCAATTACTTCACCTATCTTGTGATTCCGTGTGAAAAGTCAGGTATTCTGAGAATACCCATTGAACAGTATTGGCAACAGGCACCTCAAATCTCGGTTTGAATATTAATGTTGCGCGCGAAACCGTTCGTGAGCGTTAACGATTAGTACAAGGTGAAAGATTTAACCGAGGGCATCACATTGGACGAACCTAATCCGCTGAATCCTGATTATATCTTCGTGTTGAGACGAACATATTAGTATGCATTTTAGTAATGGGGGCATTTGTTGCATGTATGTATCAGAAGATCGAGTATCATATGTTTCAGGAACGTTGCCGCCTTCTTTGATGGTCGAACGG
>NIJG01009437.1:0-10236 GCA_002201625.1 Euglossa dilemma
TAAAATTTATACTATTTTGCTTCAATGACGACGAAGTTATTCTCCTGCCTTAGCGGATTAGCTTCACGGAAGGCAAGGTATTCTGTAAAAAGAATTAGTTTATACGAATTGGTAATGTTCTTCTACGGCCTGACTCCCTACATTAATATTCATGCGTCGAATTATTGTTTCTATTGACAACACTCTTCAGCGGATTTAATCTCGGGTACCTGACTTGTCACTCGGAATCACAGGATAGGTGAAGCTATTAACTTATCTGTGCGACTCTCAAGAATGGCGGTAACATTCTGAAACCGTATGACCCCGGAACTTCTTATTCATACATGATATTAAGGCGCCCGTCACTAAAATGATTACAAATTTCTTCCTCTGAACACGAAGTTGCACTCTCCATGACGCGGGTGAGTTTCGCGCATGGTAAGATCTTCTGTAAAACATTTGTTTTTTGTGGCAATTGGTAGCTTCCTCAAACTGTGTGACGCTTTATTTTAATATTCAAACCGAGAATTAAGGTGTCTATTTCCAATACTGCACAGTACATTTACTCCCGTAATATCTGGTTTGACATTCGGAATAACAGGATAGGTGAAGCTATACACTTAGCCGTCCGTCACGCACAGACGGTGGCATCGTTCTCGAACGGTTTTACCCTCGATCTTCTAATTAATATAATGAAATTAAGGTGACCGCCTCTAAAATGTAAATTAATTTGTTCTTCTGAACACGATGTTATACAGCCGATACAATGGGTTGGGCTTTCGGTGGGCGATATCATCTATAAGACGTTGGACTTTATATCAATAGGTAATGTTCTCATAATTATTGCCCTTCTGCTTTAAATTCAAAGCGTGAAATAAGGTGTCTGGTGCCAATACCGTTCATGGGATTTGCTCCCGGAATAGATTTCATGTTTCACTTTCGGAATCTCTGGATAGGTGATGCCATTCACATATCCGTTCGTCTCACACAGATGGTGGCAACGTTCTCGAGCGTCTTAACACTCCATCTTTCAATTCGTACATGAAGATATGGTGCTCGCCACTAATATGTATGCCAATTTTTGTATCTGGTCCCCGAAGTTATACTCTCGATACAGCTTGTTAGTTTCTCGGTAGGTATGGTATCCGTTAAAGAGTATCACGTTATACAAATTGGTAACGCTCTCAAACGGTTTGATGCTCTACCCTAATATTCAAACCGCTAATTAATGTGTCTATTGCCAATACTTTTCATCGGGTGTAAGCCTGGAATGTCTGGTTGTACTCTCAGAAACCCAGGATAGATTGAGCTATTGACTGAGCCTTTCGACACACATAGAGGGTGGCAACGTTCTCGAACGGTTCGATCCTCGATCTTCTAATACATACATGAAATTAAGGTGCCCGTCACTGAAATGTATTCTAATTTGTATTTCTGATTGCGAAGTAATACTCTCGATGGCGGCGGATTTGGTGCTCGTAGGGTATGTTCCTCGGTAAGTCATCTGACATTATTCCAATTGGTAACGTTCAAAAAAGGTTAGACTCTGTAGTTTAATATTCAAGCCGTGAATTAAGAAGTCCACCGCCTCTAGTTTACACCGGGTTGACTCCCGGAGTACCTGGTTTGTCTATCCGAATCACAGGATGGTTGAAGCTATTGATTCTGCCGCTCGTCTCTCACAGAAGGTGGTAAAGTTCTCGAGCTGTTTGACACTCGCTTCTTTAATTCATGCATGAAATTAATGTGCCCGTCTCTGAAATGAATACTAATTTCTTTCCCTGAACACGAAATTATACTCACGATACAGTGGGATAATTTTTTCGGTTGGTAAGGTCTTCGGTAAAATATTTGACTCTATTCGAATAGGTAACGTTCTACAACAGTTTTACGCCCTTAATTAAAATTCGAACCGTGAACTAAGGTGTTTTTGGCAACATTGTTCAACGGATTTACTCCAAGAATGTGTTGTTGAACTTTCGAAATCAGGCGATATATGTTGCTATTGCCGTAGCGGTGCCGCCTGCAACAAATATGAAATGACTCTGGAACGGTTTGACTGGCGATCTTATAATTCCTACATGAAATTATCGTGTCCGTCACTAAAATGAGTAGCAATGCCATTGTCCGTACACGAAATTATACTCTCGAAACGGCGGGAATGGTACACTGGAGATATGGTTTCTGTAAAGAGTTTGACTCTACACCAATATCTATCGCCCTACAGCGGTTTGACGTCTAGCTTTAATATTCAATCACTAAATTAATGTATTTACTTCGAATAATGTACATGGCATTTACTCCCGGAATACCTGCTTTGACTTTCGGAACCACAGGATGGGTGAAACTATTATCTTATCCGTTCGATTTTAAGGAATGTGGTACCGATCTCGAAAGATTCAACACTCGATGTTGCAATTCATACAAGAAATTGAGGTGCCCGTCACAAGAATGTATAGTAATTTGTTTTTCTAGACATGAAGTTATACTCTCGATACGGCGGGTTATCTTCTCGGAGGGTAAGGTCTTCGGTAAAACTTTTGACTTTATAGATATTGGTAATGTTCTCAAACAGTTTGACGCTCTATATTTAATATTCAAACCCTGAAGGAAGTTGTCCATTACTATTACTGTTCATCGTATTTACTCCCGGAAAACCTAGTCTGTCTCTCGGAACCGCAGGATAGGTGAAGCAATTGTGTTATAAATGCGATTTCTCGACGAAGGTGGTAACGTTCGAGAACGGTTTCACCCTCGATCTCCTCATTCACACATGCAATTACGGTGCCCTTCACTGTAATATATACTAATTTGTACTTCCGCTCTACGAATGAATACTCTAAATACATCGGTTTAAGGTCCGGGAGGGTAAGGTTTTGTGTGAAGCTTTTGACATTATCCCAATATGTATCGGTATACAAATATTTGACTGTGTATTTTAATATTCTAACCGTGAACTAAGGTGTCCATTGCCAATAGTGTACAGAGGATTGACTCCCGGTATACCCAATTTGACTCTCCGAATCACTGGACAGGTGAAACTGTAAACTTAGCCGTTCAACTCTTGAAAAAGGTGGTAATGTCCTCGAACGCTGTGATACTAGACCTTCCTATTGATGAATGAAATTAAGATGTCCGTCTGTGAAACTGTCTGCTAGTTCGTTCCAGTGAACTCAAAGCAAAACAATCGCTACGGCGGTTCGAGTTCTCGGAATGTATGATATACGTTAAAAAGAATAACTTTATACCAATTGGTAATGTTCTCGGACTGTCTGAAAATCAACCTTATTATTCATCCTGCGAATTACGGTGCCTATAGCGAATACTCCTCAGCGGATTTACTCCAGCAACACCCGGTTTGACTCTCCGAATCACTGGATAGGTGAAGCTATTGACTTTGGCGATAGTTTCACATAGAAGGTGGAAACGTTCTCGAGCGGTTTGATCTTCTTTCTTTGAATTCATTCATGAAGTGAACTCCTAAACACGTAGCTATACTGTCGAAACGACGGGTTAGATCCTTGGACGGTAAGACCATTGGTAAAGAGTTTTACTTGCTACCAAACGGTATTACTGAAACTTAACTCACTGTATGAATATTAAAGATCAGAGTCAAACGGCTGGAGAACGTTACCAATTACTGTAACGTCATACTCCATACCGGATACCTTACCTTTCGTGATAATAACCCGCTGTATCGTGGGTATAACTTCGGGTTCAGGGATAGAAATTAGTGGACATTTTACCAGACGGACACCTTAATTCTATGTATGAATTAGAAAATCGGGGGTCAAACCGATCCAGGTTGATACCACTTTCTTTGAGTGTCGAACGGCTGAGTCAATAGCAGCACCTACAATTGCGATTCCTAGAGTCAAGCCTGGTATGCCAGGAGTAAATGTGCTGAACATTATTAGCAGTAGACGTCTTTATTCACGGTATGAATATTAAAGTAGAGCGTCAAACCCTATGAGAAAGTTACCTATTGCCATAGCGTCGTACTCTTTACCGTATACCTTTCCTTCCGAGAACATAAGGCGCTGTATCGCGGATTTAATATCCTGTTCAGTGAAACAAATGAATATACATTTTAGTGACCGCCACCACAAATATATTTATGAGTAAGAACATCGAGACTCAACCAATTCGAGAACGTTGTCACCTTCTTTCAACGTCGAACGGCTGAGTCAAAGGCTTCAGCTGCACATGTGTTTCCCAGAGTCACACCAGGTATATCAGGAGTATATCCGCTGTATACTATTGTCAGTTAACACCTTAATTCGCGGGTTCATTATTAAGTTGGAGCGTGTACCCGTTGGAGAACGTCACCAGATGGTATAAGGTCAAACGTTGTACATAAGACCATACACTCCGTGAGCCTAGTCCTCTGTCTCGACGGTATAAATCCGTGATCAGAGATACAAATTGGTATACATTTTAGTGACGCGCACCTTAAATGCATGTATGAATTAGAAGATCTAGTGTCAAACAGTTCAAAAACGTTACCACCTTTTTCACGTGTCGAATAGCTATTGCAGTATCTTCACGTATCCTGTGATTCCGAGCGGCACACCAGCCACTGCGGGAGTAAATCCGCTGAACTGTGGATGCAATACACAATTCACGGTTTGATCAATAAAGTATAGAGTTATACCGTCGGAGAACGATAATAGTTGCTTTAGAGTCACACTTTGTGCCCCAGGCCTGTCGTTACGAGAAGTGAACCCTCTGTATTCAGAGTGTAACTTTGTGTTCAGAGACAGAAATAATTATACATGTTTGTGATGGGCACCTTAATTGCATGTATGAATTAGGAGATCTGGGATCGAACCATGCGAGAACGTTATCACCCTGTATATGGGGCGAAAGCTTCAGTCAATAGCTTCCCACATCCAGTGATACCGAGGGCCAAGCCAGGTATTCCGGATGTAAGCAGGCTGAACAGCATTGACAAAGGACACCTTAATTCCCGGTATATATAAGAAGGACGAGAGACAAACCGTGGGAGATAAATAAAAATTCATGTAAAGTCACTCATTTTACCGAATACCTTACCATCCGAAAACCGAACCCGTCGTAGCGAGTGCCTAGCATAATGTTCACGAAAACACCTTAGCAGACACTTTAGCAGACACACACTTATTTCCATGTATTAATAGCAGAACCGAGAGTCAGACCTTTCGAGAACGTTAATATCTTCTATTCTAGCAGCGCAGCTACTTCAATAGCTTCACATATCCTGTGATTCCGAGTGTCAACGCAGATATTCTGGGGTAAATCCGCTGTACAGAATTGGCAAAGGACCCCAAAATTCTCGGCATGAGCATTATAGTAGACAGTTAAGTCATCGATGAACGATACGTATTGATAAAGGCTCAAACACTTTAGCGTAAGCCTTACCATCGGTGCAGCTAACCCGCGGTATCGAGAGACTAACTTCGCGCTCAGGGAAGCAAATTCGTATACACATTAGTGTCTTCATTTCATGTACGATTTAGGAGATCGAGGGTCAAAACCGTCGAGATCATTGCGACCTTCAGTGAGAGACGAACCGTTATGTCGATAGTTTCACGTACCCTGCGATTCCCAGAATGAACCAGCTATTCCAGGCGTAAATCCGCTGAACAGATTCAGCAATAGACACTTTCATTCACGGTTTGTACAGTAAAATTGGGCGTCAAATCATTTGTGAACGTTATCAGTTGTCATAAAGTTAAACGTTTTACCAAATGCATTACCGTCCGGGAAGCTAACCCGTCATATCTAGCGTATAGCTACGTGCCTGTGGAATCACATTGATAAACATTTTAGTGACGGGGTAGTTAATTTCATTAAGAATAAGAAGATCGAGTGTCAAATCGGTTAACGAAGTTACCAGCTACTGCGAGACACGAATGGCTAAGTCTATAGTTTCACATATCCTGTTCTTCCGAAAGCTAAACCAGACATTCCGCGCGTAAATGCTCAGTATAGTACTGGCAATAGACAACAATAATTCACGGTTTGAATATTAAAGCATGCCGTCAAGCCGTTGTAGAGCATTACCTATACGTATAGGGTTAAATTTATTACAGAATGCCGAAAAAATGACCAGCTCCATCGAAAGTAGAATACCGTGTTCACAGGTACGAAGTAATACACATTTTAGTGACGAGCACCTTAATTTCATGCTTGAATTAAGAGATCGTGGGTCAAACCGCTCGAGATCGTTACCATCCTCTTGCGAGTCGAACGGACTAGTCAATAGCTCCGACTTTCCTGTGATTCCGAGAGTTAAAGCAGCCATTCCGGGAGTAAATCCGCTGTATAGTATCGCCATTAAAATCCCTACATCCGGTATAGATTGTGAAGTAGAGGGTCACACAGTTGTACCACTTTATCTATTGTTATACAGTCTAACTTTTCACCGATTGCCGTACCTTCCGGGAAGCCAGCCCGACGTATCGAGAGTATAACTTCGTGATTAAAGGAACACATTGGTATACATTTTTGTGACGACATATAAATTTCATGTATCAATAATATGGTCGAGTGTAAAACAGTTCGTTAACGTAATCACCTCTTCCGATATTCGAACAGCTGAGTCAATGGCTTCACCTATCCAGTGATGCGGAGAGTGAAAGCAGGTATTCCGGGTGTCCACCTGCAGTATACTATTTCCAATGAACACCTTAGTTCACGGTTGGAATATTAAAGTACATAGTTAAACATTTGTAGACACTTACTTATTGGGATAATGTCAAAGGTCTTACAGAAAACCTTTCTCACCGAGAACTTAACCCGATGTATGCAGAGAATTACTTCGTACTCAGAGATACAAATTAGTATATTTTGCAGTGAAAGGCGCCTTAGTTTCATGTATGAATGAGAAGACCGAAGGTGACACCGTTCCAGAACGTTACCACCGTCTTCTTGAAATCGCACATATAACACAATAGCTTCACATATCATGTGATTCCGAGAGAGAAACAGGTATTCCGGAAGTAAATCCGCTGAGCAGTATTGGCGGTAGAAACCATAACGCACGGTATGAATATTATAGTAGAGCGTAAATCTGGTCTTGAATGTTACCAATTGGCATAACGACATACTATTTGCCTGATCCCTTACCTTCAGAGAACACTTTCCGCAGTATCGACGGTATTACTTCGTATTCTGCAAAACAAATTAGTAGATATTTTATTCACGTGCAACGCAATATCATGTATGAATTAGAAGATCGATGGTCAAACCGATCAAGAACGTTACAACCTTCTGTGAGAAACGAACAGCTAAGTCAATAGCATTACCTATTCTGTGATTCGGAGAATAAAACCAGGTATTCCGGGATTAGGTCCGCTGAAGAGTATTGGCAATAGACACCATGATTAACGGTTTCAATATTAAAGCAGACCGCCAAACAGTTACAGAACATTACCTATTGGAATAGAGTCAAACCTTTTACGGACAGACTTACCTTCGGAGAAGGTAACCTGCAGTTTCAAGAGTATAACTTCATGTTCAGAGAATCGCATTAGTACACATTACAGTGATTTCATCTTATTTTCATATATGAATAAAATAATCAGGATTCAAGCCCTTCGAGATCGTTCCAACCACCTTTGGGAGTCGAACGGCTAAGTCATAAGCTTCACCTATTCTGTGATTCCGTGCGTCGTACGAGCTGTTGCGGGACTATTCCTCTGACCAGTATTGGCAATAGAGAAATTATTTCACGGTATGAATATTAAAGCAGAGCATCAAACCGTTGTACAGCTTTACCTATTCGTATAGTGTCAAACATTTTACCGATAGCCGTATCTCCGGTGAGGCGAACCTGCCGTTTCGAGAGTTTAACCTCGTGTTCAGGGAACGAAATTATTATTCATTTCAGTGACAGACACCATATGTTCGTTTATGAGTCAGATGAACGAGGGTCAAACTGTTGGAGAAAGTTGCCACCATCTATGAGAGGTGAACGGCTACGTCAATAGCTTCATCTATCCTGGAATTCCGAATGTCAAACGATAAATTCCTGGAGTACATGCGCAGTACAGTTTTGGCAAAAGATACGATAATTCGCGAACTGAATATTAAATTAGAGTGGAACACCGTGTGAGAACGTTACCTAATGATACATCGTCAAACGTTATTTCCGAATGCCTTACCCACCGAAAATCTAACCAGCTGTATCTGGAGGATAACAGCGTGTTCAAAGGTACGATGTAGAATACATTTTAGTGACGGGCACCAGAATTCCCTGTATGAAGTAGAAGATCGTGTGTCAAAGAGTTCGAGGACGTTACCACCTTCTTTGAGTGTCGAAAGCCTATGTCAATAGCTTAACCTATCCTATGATGGCGATACATAAACCATAACTAATTCCCTGAGTAAACGCTCTAAGCAGTTTTGGCACCAGACAGTCTATTCCACGGAGTAAATTATAATGTACAGGGACAAACCGTTGTAGATCGTCATCATTTGTTATACAGTCAATCTTTTCACCGAAGGCCGTACCTTCCTACAACCTAACCCGCAGTAACGAGAGCATAACTTCTTGCCCACAGAAACAAATTAGCAATCATTTTCGTGGCGCTGACCTTAATTTCATATATGAATTCGAAGCTAAAGTATAAAACCGATAAAGATCGATACCACTTTGTTTGATATTCGAGCGGCTAAGTTAATAGCTTCACACACCCTGCGATTCCGAAAATGGAACAATGTATTCCGGGAGATAATCCGCTGTACAGTGAATACTAAAATACAGAGCCATGCCGTTGTAGAACGTTACCTATTAGTATATAGTCAAACTTCGTACCGAAGGCCTCACCGTCCTGGAACATAACTCGCTGCATTCAGAGTATAACTTCGTGTTCATGGAAATAATGTAGCATACAATTTGGTGACCGGCACCTTGATTACATGTATCAATATGAATATCATGCATCAACCCGTTCGAAAACGACGTCACATTTTTTGACAATCACAGAGCTATGCTAACAGCTTCGCCTATCCTGCGGGTTCCAGAGTCTATCCAGGTATTCACGGAGTAAACACGCTGGTAGGTATTGCCAATAGATATTAAATATAACTAATCATTCACTGTTCGAATATTAATGTAGGGCGTCAAACTGTTGTCGATCTTTACCTATTCGAATACAGTCTAACACTTTTCCGTAGGCCGTACCTTCCAAGAAGCTAACCCGCTATATTGAGGGTACTACTCCGTGTTCTGAGAAGAAAATTAGTTAACATTTTACTGACGGGCAACTTAATTTCAGGTATGAATGAGATGCTCGGGAGACGGACTGATCCAGAACGTTACCACCTCTTTTGATACTCGAACGGCAAAGTCAATAGCTTCACCTATACTGTCATTCCGAGAGACAAACCATTCATTTCGGGACAATTCCGCTGACCAGTATTGGCAATAAAGAGCTTATATCTCGGTATGAATATTAAAGCAGCGCATCAAACCATTGTATAGCTTTACCTATTCGTATAGCGCCAAACACTGTGCCGAAGACCTTACATTCCGTGAGTCTAACCTGCTGTATCGAGAGTACAACTTCGTGTTCATAGAAGCAAGTTAGTATAGATTTTAGTGACTGGCACCATAATATCATGTGTGAATTCGATGATCCAGTGGCAAAGCTTCCGAGAACGTGACTACCATCCTTGCGATTCGATCAGCTATCCCAATAGCTTCTATGAGTGCCGAACGGCCAGGTGAATAGCTTCACGTATCCTGTAACTCCGAGAGTCAAATCTGATAATATTGGAGAAAATTCGCTGATGATTACTGGCAATTGACACCTTAATTAGCGGTATCAATATTATTGTAGGGAGACACACCGTCGGAGAACATTACCAATTCGTACAGAGTCATTCCTTTTTTTAATACCTTACCTTCCGATATCCAATCCTGGTGTAGGGAGTGTCCTGCTCAATGTAAACAAAATCAGATTGTTAGGCATTTTAGGGGAAGGACACCACATGCTCGTGTAGAAATGTCAACATCGATACTCAATGCGTTCGAGACCGTTAACACCTTCTTTGAGTTTCGTACGGCTAAGTTAATAGCTTCACATGTCATGTGATTCCCAAAGTCAAACCAGGTATTATGGGAGTAAATATTCAGTACAGTATTGGCAATTGACACCTTAATTCTCAGTTTGAAGATTAAAATACAGCGTCAGACCGTTTGAGAACACAACCAATTGGTACAAAAGTCAAAAGTCTTACCGAAGATCTTAGCTTCCGCGAGCGGCACCC
>NIJG01009523.1:0-10491 GCA_002201625.1 Euglossa dilemma
GTTTGACCCATCATTTTGCTATTCATACATGAATATAACGTGCCGTCTGATAAAATTTCTACTAATCTGTTTCTGTGGACAGTAAGCAAGGCATTCGCTAGAGCGGGTTAGATTCACCAAAGGTTGCGTATTCGGTAAATAGAATGGCATTATACGAAGTGATAATGTGCACCAACGATTTGACTCACTACTTCAGTATTCGAACCATAAATTAAGGTGTTTACTGCCAAAACTGTTCCGTGGTTTTACACCCGGCTTACCTGGTTTGATTCTCGGAATCACAGGATAGGTGAGGCTTCCTACTTGGCCGATCAACAATCTAAGATGGTGCTAACGTTCTCGAACGTTCTGAACCTGGAAATTCTAACTCATACATGAAATTAAGGTGCCCGTGACTAAAATGCATACTAACTTCCTTTTGTGAACACAAAGTTATGCTCTCGATGCAGCGGGTTATCATCACGGAAGGAAAGGCTTCGAGAAAAGTTTGACTATACATATACTAATACGTAACGTTCTACATCAGTTTGACTCTGTACCTTAACGTCTATAGCCTAAAATAGGGTGACTATCGTTAATTATGAACGGCGGGATTACTCTAGGAATGCTTGGTTTGGCTGTAGGTGTCACAGTATAGGTGAAGCTATTGACTTAGCCGTTCGATTCCCAAAAAAGGTGAGAGTGGTCTCGAACTGTTTGACTCACGACAAATCTATGCATACATGAAAATAACGTGCCCGTCACTGCATTGTATACTAATTTGTTTCCGTCTGCAGTAAGCAACACACACACTGCAGCGCGGTCACTTCTCAAATGTTACGGCCTTCGTTAAAAAATATGACTCTGTAGCTGTACGTTACGATCTCCTTCTCCATGACTCTCTACTTTATTATTCATGCCTCGAATTCTGGTATCTTTTGCCGAAACCGTTCAGCGTGTTTAGTCCGTGAGGTTTGACACTCGATATTGCTATTTAGGTATGAAAATGTGGTGTACGTCTACTAATATAAGTACAAATTTCTGTCCGTGAGCATTAGGCAAGGCATTCGCTACAGCGAGTTAGGTTCTCGGGAAGTAAGGTATCTGGTCAAAGGAATGATCTTATACGAATACGTAACGTTCTGCAACGGTTTGACGATTTACGTTAATAATCAAACCGTGAATTATGGTGTCTATTGCTAACACTGTAGTGCACATTTACTCCCGGAGTGTCCCGATTGACTTTCGAAACCACAGAATGGGTGAAGCAATTGAATTAGTCGTTCGTCTCTCACAGACGGCGGTAACGTTCTCGCACGGTTTGACGCTCTATTTTAATATTCAAACTGTGACTTAAGGTGTCAATTGCCAAAACTGTTCAGCAGATTTTCTCCCGGAATACCTGGTTTGACTCTCTGAATCCAAGCATAGTTGTAGCTACTGCCTCATCCGCTCGACTCTCAAATAAGGTGGTTACGTTCTGGAAAGGATTGACTTTCGATCTTCCAATTCATACATGAAATTAAGGATCCCGTCAGTGTAGTGTATACTAGTTTGTTTCTCCCAACACGATGTTGTGCCCTCGATACAGCTGGATAGGTGCGTGTAAAGTAAGGAGTCCAGTGAGAAGTTTTTCGTCATACCTATTGGTAAAGTTCTCCTACGGTTTGTCGTCTCTCTACTTTAATACCCAAACCGCGAATTAAGGTGTATATTGCCAATAATATACTGCGGTTAGACTCTCGGAATTCCTGGTCTGGCTCTCGGAATAACAGGGTTCGGGAAGTTATTGACTTATGAGTTCGACTCTGAAAAGAGATGCTAACGTTCTCGAACAGTTTGTCTCCCGACTTTCTAATCTATACATGAATTTAAGATGCCCGTGACAGAAATGGAGACAAATACCTTTCTCTGAACACGAAGTTAAACTCTCAATACAACGGGTGATCTTTTCGGTGGGCAAGGTCAACGGTAAAGCGTTTGACTTTATAGAAATTTTTAACGTTCTACAACGGTTTCACAGTTCAGCGGATTTACACCAGGAATACATGGTATGATTCTCGGAATTACAGGATAAATGAAGATATTGCCTTAGTTATATGACTCTCAAGGAACTTGGTATCGTCCTCGAACGGTTTGACACTCGTTCTTCTAATGCATACTTGAAATTAAGGAGCCCAGCACTAAAATGTATACTATTTTGCTTCCCTTACCATGAAGTTATACTATCGATACAACTAGTTATCTTCTCGAATAGTGCGGCCGTCGGTGAAAATTTATGCTCTATACCAAAAGGTGACGTTGTATAGCGGTGTCACTCTGTACTTTAATATTTATACCGGGAAGTAGGGTATATAATGCCATTCCTTAAACAGGATTTATTCCCGGAATACCTGGTTTGACTCTCAGAATCACTGATCAGCTGTAGCTATCCACTACGCCATCCGTCTCTCAAAGAATGTGGTAACGTTCTCGAACACATGAAATCCCGACAGCGATATTTATACACAAATATGTGGTGTCCGTTAAAATGCCTACTAATTATTTTCCGTGAACATTAAGCCGGACACACGCTACGGCGGGTCATGTTCATGGAAAGTAAGGTATTCGGTGGGAGGAATGACTTTATACGAACTGGTAATGTTCTCTGATCTTCCGACTCAGTACTTTAACATTTATACCGTGAGTTATGGTGTCTATGGCTAATACCCTTCAGCGTATATACCCTTGGAATACCTGGTTTGACTCTCGCAAGCACAGGATAAGTGAAGTTACTTACTTGGCCGTTCGACTTTCAGAGAAGCTGTTGTGTTAACTATTCGAATCTCAAGGGAGGTTGTTGCGTTCTCGAACGGCTTGACACTGGATCTTCGAATTCACATATGATAATAGAGTGCCTGTCTCTAAAATGTATACTAAGTTGCTCCTCTGGACACGAAGTTATACTCTCGATACAGCGGGTCAGCTTCACGGAAGGTAAAGCCTTCGGTAAAGCTTTACATCGGTTTGCTGCTATTGTTTAACATTCATACCTTGAAAGAAGCTGTCTATTGCCAGTACTGTTCAGGGGATTTACACCCGATTACCTGGTTTGACTTTCGGGATCACAGGATACGTGAAAATACTGACTTATACGTTCAAATCACAAACAAGGCGGTAACGTTCTCGCTCCGTTTGACCCTCAAACTTCTAATTCATACATGAAGTTGAGGTGACGTAATTAAATTGTATACTAATGTGTTACCCTAAACACGCAGCAATACCCTCGATGCGGCATGAGAGTTACCCGGGCGGTATTGCATTGGGTATAACGGATGAATTTATAACAATTAGTTATGTTCTCATACGGTGCCACGCTTTACTTTACTATTCAACCCGTGAATTAATATCATGAATGGGCAATACTGTTCTGTGGATTTACATCTGGAATACCTGGTTTGCCGCTCGGAATCGCAGGATACGTGAAGCTACTGCCATATCCGTTCGTCACTCACCGAAGGTGGTAACGATCTGGTACGCTCTGACCTCCGATCATCTAATTCATACATGATATTAATGTGCTCGTCTCTTAAACGTATACTGATTCATGCCACAGATCACGATGTTATACGCTCCATACAGCGCGTTCGATTGTCGGAGGTCAATGTATTCTGAAAAAGGAATGGCTTAATACGAATACGTATCGTTCGGCAACGGTTTGACGCTTCACGTTAGATATCAAACCGTTAATTATGGTGTCTATTGCCAACACTGTTCAGCGGATATACTCGAGGAGTACCTGGTTTTTCTCTCGTTATCAGAGGATAGGTGGAGTTATGGACTAGTACCTTCGTCTCTCCAGCGGGGTGGTAACGTTGTCGAACGGTCTGACCATCGACCTTCTAATTAATACATGAAGTTATGGTGCCCGACACTGAAATGACTACAAATTTCTTTTTCAGATCACGATGCTATACTCTCGATACGACGAGTTAGCTTCTCCTTACGGAGGGCTATCAGCAATATGTTTGCCTCTATACCAATATCTAACTTTCTACATCAGTTTGACGATCCGCTTCAATATTCAAACCGTGAATTAATGTTCCTATTGCCAATACTGTTCAGCTGATATAATCCAGGAATTCCCGCTATAACACTCGGAAGCACAGGATATGCAAAGCTATTGTCGTCGCTCTTCGAATATGATAGCAGATGTTAACGGCCTAGAACGGTTTAACCCTTAATATTCTAATTCATGCATGAAATTAACGTACCCGTCATTAAAATAAAAACTGATTTCTTTCTCTGAACACGAAGCTATACTCTCCATGAAGCGGGTGAGGTTCACAGAATGTGAAGCCTTCGGTGAAGTGTTTGACTTTATACCAATTGGTAACGCTCTCAAACGGTTTGTCGCGCTACTTTAATACTCAAACCATGAATTGCAGTGTCTATTTCCAACAGTGCACAGCGCATTAGCTCCATGAATCTCCAATCATATCTGGTTTGACACTCGGAGTCGTAGGATATGTGAAGCAATTAACTTATCCGTTAATCTCTCACAGAAGGAGGAAACGTTCTCGGGTGGTTTGACCCTCGATCTTCCTACTGATACAAGAAATTAATCTGTCCGCCTTTTAAAATTTGTACTACCTTACATCCGTGAGCACTAAGCAAGACACTCGCTGCATCGGATTAGGTTCCAGGAAGGTAGTGTATTCGGTAAAAAGAATGACTCTATAACATTTGAATCAGGTACTCCGACGGAATGACATTGATCTGTGATATACAGACCGCGAATGAAGGTGTCTATAGCCAATTTTGTTCAGCGGACTTACTCCTGGAGTACGTGGCATCACTCTCGCAATCACAGGGTGGGTGAAGCTTTTGACTCAGCCGTTCCACTCTCAAAGAAGGTGGAACCGTTCTCGAGCGGTTTTACACTCGGTCCTCCTTTCATACATGACATTGAGACGCCAGTCACAGTAATGTATCCCAGTTTACTTCATTGGATACCAAGTTGTATTCTAGATACAGCGGGTTATGTTCTATTACGGTAATGCCTTCGGTAAGAAGTTTGCCTCTATTCCAATGAATATCATTGTACAACGGTATGTCTCTACACTATAATACGTGTACCGTGAAATAAGGAGTCTGTTGCCAATACTGTACAGGGTATTTACTCCGGAAATACATTGGGTGACTCGGAATCACAGGACTGGTGAAGCTATTGCCTTATCCGTTCGGTACTCAAAGAAGGTGGTTAGGTTCTCCATCAAGTTTGAGTCACGAGTTTGACAGTCTTGAATGAAAATGAAGTGTCTGTCTGCTGAAATGTATACTAATATGTTACTCTGAACACGTAGAGATACCCTCGACACGGCAGTACAGGATTTTGGAGGCTGGGATTTCCGGTATAGCGTTTGACTTTATAGCAAATGGTTACGTTCTCAAACGGATTGGTGCTTTACTGTGATATTCACACCGCGAACTAAGATGCCTATTGCCAAAACTCTGCAGTGGACTTTCCCCCTGAATACCTGGTTTGTTTCTCCGAACCATAGGATAGGTGAAGCTATGGACATAGCCGTTCGTCATTCACAAAAGGCGGAAACGTTTTCGAACTGTTTCACCACCCAGATTCTAATCCATACATGAATTTAATGTGCCGTCACTAAAATGTATACTAACGTGATATCCGAAACTCGAAGTTATAGTCTGGATACAGCGGGTTATGATCTCGGAAGATAATGCCTTCAGTGAAAAGAGTGACTCGATACCAATGGTATTGGTCTCCGACAGTTTGACATTCAACTTATATGTTCATACCGTGAAGAATGTCGTCAAATGCCTATATAATTCAGTGGATTTACTCCCGTAATGACTGGTTCGACTCTCGGAATCACAGAATAGCTGAAGGTATCGCCGTAGCTATGCGACTCTCAATGAAGTAGGTAATGTTTTCGAACGGTGAAACACTCGAACTTCTTTTTCATACCTAAAACTCAGGTGCATGTCACTAAAGTGTATTCTAATTTGCTTCTTTGAACACGAAGTTATACTCTGGATACAGCAGGTTAGTTTCTCGGAAGGTAAGGCCTTCGGAAAAATGTTTGATCCTATACCGGTAGGTAGGGCTCTACAATAGTTCGCCTCAGTGCATTAATATTGATACAGCGAATTAAAGTGTCTATTGCCAATACTGTGCTGGGGATTTACTTCCGGAATACTTCGTTTCACTCTTGGAGTCACAGGATAGGTGAAGTTGTTGACTCAGCCATTCGTCTCTATCAGAAGGTGCTCACGTTCTCGATCGCTTTGACTCTCAATACTCTAATTCATACATGAGTTTTAGGTTCCGTCACTAAATTGTATACTACTGTGTTTCGCTAAACAGGAAGATATTCTCTCGATACGGCGGGTCAGCTTCTCGGACTGTAAGGCATTCGCAAAAATGTTTGACTTTACAGCAATTGTAACGGTCTGATACGGTATAACGCTCTATTTTAATATTCAGTCCGCGAATTAAGATATCTATTACCAATACTGTACAGCGTATTTACACCCGGCATATCTCGTTTGACTTTCTGAATCACAGCATATATGGAGCTATTGACTTAGCCGTTTGAATCTCAAAGGAATTGGAAACTTTTTCGGACGGTTTGACGCTTGACCTTCTTATTCATAATGAAACTAAGGCCCCCGTCTCTAAAATGTTTACTAACTTGATCCTCTGAACACGAAGTGTCACACTCGATGATGTGGTTGAGGTTCGCGGAAGGAAAGGCCTTGGGTAAAGTGTTTGACTTTACACAAATTGGCAACGCTCTAAAACGTGTCGACGCACTACTTTAATATTCATACTGTGAATTAAGGTATCTATTGGCAATAATATCCAGAGGATTTGCTCCATGTGTACCTGGTTTGACTCCCCGAATCACAGGATTGGTGAAAATATTGACATAGCCCTTTGCCTCTCACAGAATGTGGTAACGATCTCTTACCGTTTGACGCACGATATTCTAATACATAGTTGAAATTTTGTTGCCCGTGACTAAATGGTATACCAGTTCGTGCCTGTGAACTCAATGCTATTCTCCCGATACAGCGGGTCAGACTTTCGCAGGATAAGGCATTCTGTAAAAGTCTAACCCTACACTAATAGGTAACGTCCACAAACGGTTTGACGCTATACTGTAATATCCAAACCGTGAACTAGGGAATCGATTGTCAATACTGTTCATTCAATTTGCGCCCGAAATACCTGGGCTGACTCACGGAAACACAGGATACGTGAAGGTATTGACTTACGCTCAGAAAGGGTGGTAACATTCCTGAACTGTTTCATCATCGATCTTCTAATTCGTACATGAAATTATGGTGTCCGTCACTAAAATGTGTACTAAATCGTGCCTCTGAGCACGATGTTATACTCCCGATACAGCGGGCACGGCCTTCGGAGGATTAGGTACTCGGCAAGCAGTATGAGTTTATTACAATTGGTGACAAACTCAGGTGGATGGACGCTCTAATTTAGTATACAATCCATGAATTAAGGTGTCTACTGCGAATACTGTTCACCGCACTTATTCCCGGAATAAGTGGTTTGGCTCCGAGGGTCATAGGATTCGTGAAGCTATTGATTGCGCCGTTCGTCCTTCAAAAATGGTGGTAACGTTCTCAGACAGTTTGACACTCGATATTCTGTTTTATACATGAAATTAAGGTGACCGTCACTAAAGTGTATGTTAATTCGTTCCTCCGAACACGCTGCTCGATACAGTGGGCTAGGTTTTCGGAGGATAACGTCTTCGGTGCAGTGTTTGACTCTATTCCAATTGGCAACGTTCTCCAACTATTTGACACTCGATCTTCAAATTCATTCCTGAAATTAAGGTGCCCGTGACTGAAATGTATTCCAATATGTTTCCCAGAACACGAAGTTATACCCACGATAGAGCGGATTACGTTCCCCGAAGATATGTTATCCGGTATTGAGTATAATGTTATACGAATGGGTAACGTTCTCAAACGGTTTGACGCTCTACTTAAATATTAGAAACAAGAAGCTATACTCTAGAAAGAGCGGGTTTGTTTCTTGGAGGGTAAAATCTACGTTAAAAAGTATATCTCCATACCCATGTGTAACGTTCTACATCGGTTTGACACTGTACTTTATTATTTATTCCGAGAATGAAGGTTGCTTTTGCTGATACTATTCAGTGCGTTTACACCCGGAATACCTGGTTTCTATTTCGAAATCAAAGGACTGGTGATGCTGCTGACGTACCTGTGCAACTTTCAAGGTAGGTGGTACCGTTCTCGAAAGGTCTGACTTCCGATTTTGCTATTCAAGTATTGAAACAAGCTGTGCATTTGTAAAAGTATCTACTAATTTGTTTCCGAATATACCAAACAAGACACTTGCCACAGCGTGTTATGTTTTTGGAAGGTAAGACCTTCCATAAAAATTTTGAATATACAAATACTTAGCGTCCTGCAACGGATTGACTCGGTACATTGTTATTTACACCGTGAGTTAAGGTGTCTATTGCTAACTCTGTATATTGGATTTACTTTCTGACTCTCTGTTTTCACTCTCGGAATCACGGGATGAGTGAAGCTATTGATTAAGCCGTTCGACTACCAAACAAGGTGGTATGGATCTCGAGCGGCTTGATCCTCGATATTCTAACTCGAACATGAAGTTAAGTCGCCAGGCACTGAAATGAATAATAATTTCTTTCTCTGAACACGAAGTTATGCACTCGATGAAGCGGGCGAGGTTCTCGGAAGGTACGGCCTTTGGAAAAACGTTTGACGTTAGGACAATAGGTAACGTTCACAAACGGTTCGACGCGCTACTTTAATTATCAAACTGTGAATTAAGGTGCCAAATGCCATTAACTTTCGACGGATTTACGCCCAGAATACGTGGTTTGTCTCTAGGAGCCATAGGACAGGTGAAGCTATTACCAAGCGGTTCGATTCTCAAATAAGGTGGTAGAGTTCACGGACCTTTTGACAATCGACCTTCTAATTCATACATGAGGTTAAGGTGCCCGTCACTGAAATGAATATTAGTTTCTTTCTCTGATCTCGAACTTATATCCTCGACGAATCCGGCGTGGTTCGTGGAATGTATTGGCTTCGGTAAGGCTTTTGACGTTATATAAACTGGAAAAGCGCTCTAACGATTAGACGCTCTACTGTAAAATTCAAACGGCGAATTAAGGTTTCCAATCCCAATTTCTTTAGCGGTCATTCATCTGGAATACATGGTTTGACTCTCCTGACCGCAGGATAGGTGAATCTATAGATATAGCCGTTCGTCTCTCACAGAAGGCGGTATCGCTCTCGAACGGCCAGACTCTCGATTTTGCTAATCATACTTAAATATGAGGTGACCGTCTGCAAAAATGTCTACTGATTTGTTTCCATGAGCACTAAACATGGCACTCGATACAGCGGGTTATGTTATTGGAAGGTGAGTTATCCGGTATAAAGATTTACTTTATATCATTTGGTAATTTCCTCCAACGGATTGGCTCTCTACTTTAATATTCATACCGTGAATTAAGATGTCTTCTGCCAGTATTGTCAATGGATTTACTCCTGAAATACCATGCTTGACTCTCGTAGTCACAAAGGTAGATGAATCTATTGCCACCGCAGTTCGATTCTTATAGAAGGTGTAATACTTTATGTATAAGTATACTTTGGTGTTCAAACTGAGAATTCAGATGCCAATTGCTAATAGTGTTCAGCGGATTTACTCCTGGAATGCCAGACTTGACACTCGGAATCACAACTATATGTGAAGCTATTGGCTCTTTCGTTCGACTCTCACAGAAGGTGGTACCATTTTCGATCGCTATGACCCTCGATCTACTCATTCATAAATGAAATTAAGGTGTCCGTCTGCTGAAACGTAGAAATTTGTTTCCCTGAACCCGAAGTTATAGTCAGGATACAGCAGGTTTTTCTGTCGGATAGCAAGGTCTTCGGAAAAGCTTTTGAATTTACATCAGTTGGTAACGTTCTCAAACAGTTTGACTCTGTACTTTAATATTCATACAGTGAGTTCTGGTGTATATTTCCAATACTGTACAGCGGACATACTCTCGGATTTCCGGGCTTGCCTCTGGGAATCACGCGACATGTGAAACTATTGACGTAGTCGTTCGTCTCTCTCAGAATGTGGTAACGTTCTCGATCGGTTTGACACTCGATCTGCTAATTCATGCATGACATAAAGGCTCCCGTCACAGAAATGACGACTACTAATTTCTTTTGCTGAACACGAAGTTATGCTCTCGATGAAGCGGTTGAGGTTCACAGAATGTTGGGCCTTCGTTAAAGTGCTTGACTTCGTACCAATTGGTAGCGCTCTCTAACGGTTTGACGCGCTACTTTAATACTCAAGCCGTGAAATACAGTGTCTATTGCCAACAGTGTACAGGGCACTTGCTCCCGGAATAACTTGTTCGACTCTCGGAGTCGTAGGATATGTGAAGCTATTTACTGAGCCGT